>CAJNOL010000937.1:3021-26787 GCA_905250125.1 Rotaria sordida | reverse complement strand
TGCTGGCGTAAAAATCATGTGAAGGTGTACAGCGGCATCGACGTTTTATGATTACGATATTAGTTGAATAGTGATCAAATACCATACACAGATAGAGAGAAAGACGCTCTATTTGTTCAAAAAAAAAAGAAAATTTTTTCAAGCTTTCTGTAAGAAAAAAAAGTACCTGTGCCATTATTTTTGGTACGCCCTAAGTAGAATTTTTTGAAAATATTGTTTTTTTTTATTGTTACTATATCTACATATTTTTAATCACGCTTGTTTTCATGTTCTTCGTTCATAATAAAATTGCATGTCATTTGCATACAATAAGCAAGAATGCTAATTATCATTTAATTCCAAAAAAAATTAAAGCGAAAAATATAATCCAAATATACCATCACTAAGGCGACCATTTCCAAAATTTATTTATTTTATGCTCCTCCTTAGTGGTGTTTTATGAATATGACGATATCTATTGGTTAAAGAATCACTCAATAGAATCATTATTTTCGTTAGGCTGAATGATCGGGTTGGGCTAGCTTCCACGACGTTTTGATACTAGTGCTTTGCTGTGCATGCACAGGATTGGTTAGTCGATTTATACCATTTCAAATGCTCTTTCATTTGAGATATACTTGCACAGATATTATATTTTATACCATCCCAATTTCAGAAAATTTTGGTTTTTATTTCCTTTAGATACAGACTTTATCTTTATCCATTAGTGAGTGTTATGAGTATTACACCAATGAGGACTACCATTATATTTTTGAAGTAAATTAGAACTGAAATTTTCATTTTGTTGCATTAATAATTAATCTGTTTATCGAGAAAAACAGATTAAATATACATATCCCTATGTATTACCTTTGACATATCCTTAGTTTTACATATTTTCCTTCTACTTACTTTAACATCTTTATTTCGATGAGTAAATCATTTGAATTTTTCTTTCGTCTATTAATAAATAAAATGTATTATAAAGTATAATTTTTTGTTCAAAATAACGATTTTCAAAATGTATTAAATTGGATATATAAGAAATTCATTTTTTCAACGTTTCAAATGAAAGAATAATAATATTTTAATGAGCAAATGATTTTTAGATATCAACCAAAACAAAAAGACAAAAAAGAAAACCTATTGAATGCCTCCACCTCTTGTAACTGGTATATCACCTCGTGAAGGTTGTCCAGGTATAAAAATAACTATTCGAGGTGAAAATTTCGGTACCGATGAAAAAGATTTTATTGGTTTAAAAATTTGTGGTGATGATTGTCGAGCAACAGCTTCATGGATGAGTCCAAATAAAATAGTTGCTTATGCTGGACATGGTCAAGGTAAAGGTGATGTTATTGTTATAACAAAAAGTGGTGGAATTGGTACATGTTCAGTTGGATTTTATGGACGAGTTGAACAAGCAGGTAATTTAATAAAAGAAATGGTTGTTTGTTTTCTTAAGAAGAAAAAAAATCTGTTTTGATTATTAAAAGGACAATTTCAAGAAGTTGCTGTATGGATTGATGAAGATGCAGTAGCTTTATTTGGTTTAAATACATCAAAAGCACCAGCTTTTTTACCTGGTACCGGTGATACAATGAGTGGATCAACTACGGATAGTTCGTAAGTTATTCGAAAGTCTTTTATAATTATATTAATTGTACCTTTCTTTTTTTCTTTCTTTCTTTCAGTAATGCTACTCCAGCAGAAGAACTTTATGAAATGTTTCCAACAAGTAAATATTTTTCTTCTAATTTATTTTCTATAATTCCATTAGAATTCTTATTAAAAAATTTACTAAAAAATCCTTTAGTATCATTTATTGATGAATTAGTTTGATTGTTTTTATAAAATAATATACCAATAATAGAACCAATTAAACCTAGAATACCAGTTGGTGCTAGAATAGAAGCAATAAGACTAGCTTTTGATTTAGAATTTGATGAACTTGTATCTTTAATTGAACGATCATCGACTAAATCATTTTTTATTATTATTGTTGTTGTCGTTATCGTAGGAAATATATGATTTAGAATTGTTTGTTGCGTTAAATATGATATAAAATTTTGATTAAAACTACTACCACTACCCGGTGGTTTAGGTGATACACCATCGTTTTTTGCAGTACCATCTAATAATTGTCGTCGTTGAATTAATGATTTAAGTAATGATGTTTTAAAATGTAGATTATATTCGATAGATAAAGAAATGAAAAGGAAGAAGATGAAGATTTGATATGAAATGATGGATGTCATTTTATGTCTAATGAAACTATTGGCGCTGGTAGACTTAATGAAACTTAATCGATTTTAGACTGATGTTTTATTAGTATTTAACATATTGTGGAAGGATCTCTTCTTGCTTTTGAAATTTTTTTGTTCTCAATTTATTCCAATAGAAAAAGTTTATAAATGAATCGATACTATCTGCGATAAACTTTAAAACAGACTTTTATTTCTCATCATGATGATTCCCTTACCTTTGCTACTAAAGCGCCGGACTATTTTACCTATAATCTAGATCGATCTATTATTATCGTCTATATTTCATTTCTTTCCTTTTGGGATTTATTTATTTAATAATAAGTGTATAACAGTTTCACATTTGTCAAATGATTTTCAAAAAAAAAAAAATGAAATTTATTAATACATTTATTCGTTTGATTAATTATACAGAATATTATATCACTAAGAGCAATTCAAAAATAATAGCAAAGGTACTTTATTTACCTATAGAAATAATGAGAAAAGTTTCTTTTTATATTGTAATGTTAATAAAAGCAATGCTCGATTTTTTTTTCTTTGATATTTGTTTATTCTTCAACTAATATAATAATATTAAGATTTCGATAACTGTTGTTTTGTTATGATATATGACGATAAAAATTAGATTATATTGTCTTCGATTTATATTCTTGTTTTGTTTTTCTCTTTGTGGATGTTAGTATTTTCTTCTCTCATACACCCAACCATGAATCAGATTGGCATTCAATAATAGACAATGATAAATCCTCAGAATATATTTTATAAGTTATTATTAAAATCTGAATCTATTAATTTCGATAGAAGTGCATCATTTGTTTATTTATTCATTCATTATTATTCATTTTACTGCATTCTAATGGTTAAAATGCAGAACTACTTATAAAATAAATCAGTATTTTATTTTCGTTATTGTGAAATAGATAAGAATACCATCTATATGACGAAAAGTAGTAATATCTTTTCTTATAAAAAATGTTTATATAAGTAGTTATTTGTTTCATGGGATGGAATTGTCCCATCCCATGTAGAGCGCTAGTTTCCATCTGGAGAACATTTCAAAAAATTTCAGTTCGTATGAGCGCATCCTTTTGTACAGATCTCGAGATAATTTTGATTTATTGTGAAAAATATGTAAAAACAAGCAAATCTTATATCTTTTTCTTAGGTAGTACTGATATAACTCAACCAAATTTTAATCCATATTATTATTTACTTGCTCATAAATCAAATGCTACGTAAGTAAAATGTTTATTTGTTTTTTTTTTTAATAAAATAATTGAAATTCATTTGAATAAATCTAGTTTTGATGACTTACGTAAAGATTATCAACATCTTAAAAGAACTCAAGTTGATAATAGAGGTGCATCAACAACACTTGTTAAAAATAATATAGCATCATTTATGGAAGCTGTTGATATAATGAAAGGTTTATTTATTTGAAAAAAAGAAAAGAAAAAAAAAGTTATTTTTTTCTTTTATATTTAGATATTCGACGTTTATCGGCGGATGATCGTAGGAAAAATTTTTATGAAACAGTGATCAAATTAGTTGAAGGTCTTCTTTTATATTCAGAATTTATTTAAAATATGAGTATCTTTTTCTTTTTGTTCTCTTATAGAAATTTCTCGTATTGCTCATTCCATGTATGATACGGATTTAGCCCGAAAAGATTATTCAGATACAATACGTAATGCATTAAATGTTATACAAAGATATAAATTTATTTTTCATTTACCACAAACTATTGAACGAAGTGTCAAACGAGTATAATGAATGATTAGAATAAAACAAAAATATAGTTGTTGTTGTTTTTTTTTTCAATTTTAAAATAGGAAGAATATGAAAAAGTAATTAATGATCTTGTACGAGCTCGTGCAGCATTTGAAACTGTTGATTCAAAAGTATTTCGCAATAGTATGTAATTTACATAAAAGATATATTAGTAAATATTTTCTTTTTTGTTTTTTTTTTTAGTTCAACGAGAAGTTGAACAACAAATACAAAATTTACGTACATTATTTCGACAACGTCTTACAGAATTTCCATCATCTATTGATGATCAAAAACTATTTATTCGTTATTTACATTCACTTGATCCAAGAGCTGATCCAGCATGGGATTGTATTATACATCAAAAAGCAGCACTTATTGAGGTACTTCGTTCATGTGCAGTTGATCCAAAACAACAACATCAACAATGTAAATCTTTTTATTTTTCTTAAAAAAAAAAAAAAACTCAACAATCTTTCGATTTGAATCCGAAAACTTCTCTCCAAAGTAATGGCATCGTCATAGTCAGTAATGCATCAGAAATTTAAACAGATAGAGCCTGTTGAGTTGATTGCAGATCTGAAAATTTTGAACCCGATGGGCTCTAGTCGTTTGAAAAATGTGAAGGATGTGCTAGTCACCGAATACAAGAATCCAGAAAAAACGTATTTTTGTATCGTCGGGACGACTGTCCAATTCTGATTAGAAAATTTCATAGAGACTATCAAAGTCGGTTCGATTGAGTGCGAAAAAATTTGAGCGACCGGCTCTCAAAATAGTTCAATAAGTCGGATCTGAAAATTTTGGGCTCGACAGACCATCGAGTTGACTTCTATGTTTATGTCAGTCTGAAGAAAGTGCAAGTTATTATTTCATAAGCTCGTCGCAAATTGGCATAAAAGAAATATATGACAGACGAAAGGGATCGGTCGACTAGGCCTATGAAAAATTAGTCTGATGGATTTATTCAATAGATAATTCATTTCTTCTTATAGTTCAAATGAAATGATTTGAAAGATTGTTTTGTTAGATGTCAAAGTTTTAAGCTAGGTTTTTTTTCTACTTTATTTATTGAAATAGCACATGATATCAAACTTCACAATCATGATCAAGCAACAGCTATGGTTGATCAAGCATGTGATGTATTAACAACAGCGTTTCCTGATCTATGGTATTTAATACAATTATATTTAAAAAAGAAACTTTATCCATTATCTGAAGTAAATTAAAATGAATTTTTCTTTATAAAAAAAATATATATATTCTTAAAAATTATAGAAATCCGAAGAAATCGATCGAACTTATATGCATAAAGCACCAGAATTTCTAGTAAATATGTATTTAAGAAATGAATAATATTAATCATATTATATTTAAGGCTTTAACAAAAGATATTATTCAAACATTTATAAGTGTTGTTCGACAAAATTTATTAAGTCGTTCAGTAACACCAAAATTCGATATGGGATCATCACAAGATGATGATCTATATACACATGCTGATGAAACTTATCAACGTGTTAAAACATTACCACATTGTATACAAAATTGTCGGTAAATTTTATTTCAAATTCTTTCAAATAAATTTTATTATTATTTATTATTTAATTTTTTTTTTCTCATAGTTTATGTGTATTACATCTTGTTTCACTTGATATACAAGCTGATTTTAAAAGAGATTTACAACAACTTATGTTTGATTTACGTTTAGAATGTTTTAAACTTATTATGGATCATGCATGTTTAGGTAAACATAAATATTCGATATTCGATTAAGTTATTTTTCAAATATTCTTACAAGCATCTTATGTTTTAATCATACTTATTTGTTACCTTTTGTGTCAGTAATTTCATAAAATGATACAAATTAAAGAATATTATTGTAAGGACTCGTCGTGTAACGTTGAGTTGAGCCAGGAAATTCATTTTAATATAAAAAGTATATAGAAATGAAGTGTATATCTTTCGAGATTGGTTGGATCAGGAAGGATATGGATGCAGTTGAGTGTGTATGTGGGCGAAGACAAAAGTCGTACCTACATTCTTATATTAATTTTATTCTTTTTTCTTCATTTGCATAACTGTGAGCTAGTTAATGTTTTATTTTTGAATATATTTTAGAAATCAAAGAGAAATTAAGACAACTACCTATAGTACTAATATTTGAATTACTCAATGAAGCATGTTAGAATAATTAACAGTAACACGATGAATTTCCTCACCGAATCCCAATCCCAAAGAGATACAGTACTCCATATAAATATTCAGTCCTCGAAATTTTTGGAACTTTCCAAGTCACTATTGTCGGATTTAGATGTAAAGGTACTTGGTTAAAAATTAAACAAGTCAAGAATGCAAGTAGCTAGCGACCTGCGATTTTCAGCAATTGAAAGAGAAGACATGGGAGCGTCTTTTCTTCGAAAATGTGTAAGCCAAAATCTTTTTTAAAACCAATCATCATCCGGAAATATCCGAAAAAATGCATGAAACAGATCTGCCGTTCCGATGAAATTTTGCGAAAAAAGTAAAAAAATTTAGCTGAAAATCAGCACAATTTCGTATTATTTGAGTAAGCCAGTACATGGATTTTGTTGATTCAGCGTTAGCATGTGGAATGATAACAATTCGCATTGTGTCTTGAACTATAGATCTGAAGTCCGTCTATCCAAATCATATGTTAAAATCAAAATTTCATTAGAACAACAGACCTGTTTCATGCATTTTTTCGAATGTTTCCAGGAGATAGTTGGTTTTAAAAAAAGATTTTGTCTTACACATTTTCGAAGAAAAAGACGCCGCCATGTTTCCTGTATAGATGAGATTACGCTTATTGTAATATCTCATTTTGTACAGAATTCAGTGTTCTAGAATAATGTTAAGTTAAAACGGTTACAAGGCACAGACTAAGGACTGTGTCTAAACTGTACAGATACAATTTTGAACTTTTGGACAAAATTTATAGATAGTTATTCAATCTTATTCCAAAAAGATAATCTGAACATATATTTAGCAAAAGTTGGAAAATTCTAATTCTAACTAACTCTAATCAGTTGTCTTTTAGTAGCCGAAAAATGAATGAATATTTTGTACTAAGACTTTTGCATCATAGGTCAATCTGATCATGACCTTTAATTTCATACGATCATAAAATATATCATTTAAAATAGTAAATGTCACGTAATTATCTAAATAAAGCTAATTATTAATAAATTGCTATGGTAATATGATGTATTATTTTAAGAGTAGCTAATAGTCAACATAAGTTTTTTTTATACTTAATTAAGTCATCATTTTAATTTTGTCAAACCAAAAGATTTTTTAATGAATATTCATTTATAGACAAGAAGAAAACAAGTGAAAGTTTTTCTTTTGAGAAAATCGAATTTATTTTCTAAGACTTACTCGAAATATTTAAGTTCATAATGCTTTTCTTTTTTTTTTCGTAGAAGTATCTCGTTTAAATACTCAGGAAACATGGGAATTAGAATATGATGAACAACTTGGTTCACATACAAAATTACCAAACTTATTTCATGATATGATTGTCACGAAAGCAAATATTATCTATGAAAATGTTCTTTCTGTTAATGTAACAAAAGGTGAACGAAAAGTTAGTATACATATATATATTGATCTATTTCAATAATATAAAAAAAAAAATATTTTGTCTTTTTAAAGTTTTTTGAAGATAAAGAAGCAACAAAACAAGCAGCTATAGCTGTTTATCGTTTATTAGGTGATTTTGCATCTGTATTTCAAATTTTAATAAAAGATTGTTCATCATCAACATCAAATTCAATTGAACCATTATCATCATCAACAATAATGATAAATTCATCTGAACATTTATCTAAAACAATGTGTTTAATAATAATATTAAATAATTTTGCTTATACACGTCGTTTTATACTTCCACGTTTAAAAAAACTTTTTCTTAATTATAGTTTTCGTGGTATGGATCGTGTTTATGATGAAACGGAAATTATATATAATCGTGTTGATGAACAATTATTAGATACAGTACAAAATGAATATCTTCGTCCATTTTTACATCGTTTAGAATCTCGTATGTATGCTGGAAGATTTGATTGGGCAACACATGTACGTGTTATATCAGTTAAAGATTATGTTAAACATATTATACTTGATTTAGCACGTGTACATTCTGAAATATATTCTATAAGTAATCAATTAGTATTTATTGTTTTATCACGTATATTAGCAACATTAGTTAATGAATTAGCTAAATTATATTCAAATATAAATCAATTTAGTAAAGCTGGTAGTATGCAAGCATGTTTAGATTTAATTGCTTTACAAGAATGTCTTGGACGTTGTATGGAAACAGGAACATCAAATAAATTAAAAGAACTTATAACACAAATACCTGATGCAGCTGAACATATTAAATCAAAAGCATTAACTGATATGTTAAATGTTTTCTTAAAACAAATGCAACCATATTCAATTGCTTTTCGTGATGTTATACAACAATGAATGAATTATAATAAACTTAGAAAAAAAAAACAATTATTCTTAAATATTTGTATGATTTTTTTTCTGGATTAGGTAGATCATATGTAATTAATGGAAGTGTTATTTAATTTTGTTTTTCTTTTTCTCTTTTATTGTACATTTTCCTTACTTAATTGATTCGAAGATATTGAAATTAGATTTAAAAGTGTAGATTCTTTTTTTTTTTTATTACTGTTAAGAAGGAGAGTTATATTTGGAAAAATTTATTTAAGAATAATTAGAGTATAAGAAAAGTATATCCAAATTGGAAAATCTTTTTTTTTTCATAGTGCTGTCTTTGTTCGCATTAAACTTAATTATTAATTTTGAAATTTAAAATATTATTATAAGAACAAAAGAATTTTCCATGTAATTTAAAAAAAACATATCTCTTCATTAAATAAAATAAACAATATTGTATTTTTTTGTCATTTTATTTTTATTTCTAGATTTATAATGCTATTAATTTTTAGCAAATTTTTGCAACCAAATTTTCCACAAAAAAGTGTATTAAGTTTATCAAATGCTATTGTTGGTGCATCTATTCTATCAATGGCATATTGTTTTCAACAAGTAATTGAAATTTTAGTTTATTCAGTATTTAAAAAAACTAAAAATTCGAATTTTTTTTTTTCATTATTAGTGTGGAATTATTTTAGCAACATTATTAATGATTATTTCTGCATTAATTACATCATATTCATGTAAAATTCTTATTGCAAGTGCTCAAACAACAAATTCAACAACCTATGAATATTTAGGTTTACGAGCAATGGGTGAGAATAAAAAAAATCAAATTTGAATGAATTTAATTACTTTTAAAAAAGATAATAGGACGTTCAATGAAATTAATTGTGGAATTAAGGTAATTTTATTTCAAAAATAAAAAAAAAAAGAAATAATTCTAAAAAAAAATTCTTTTTTTTAGTTCCATTGGACTTCTATTTGGTTCAATTGTAGCTTATCAAATGATTATTGGTGATCTTGGTTCAGTAGTTGTTTCACAAATATTTAATATAACGGTGAATTTTGAATTAAATTTTATCGAATTTATTCATATTCTTTTTTTCAGTTTAGAATTCACCATTAATAAGAGCTTCAGTAATCTTAGTATTGACATGTACAGTTTCATTTCCAATAAGTTTATCTGAAAGATTTGATCATTTAACACCAATATCAATTCAATCGATTTTATTCTATCTTCTTTTTGGCATTTATGTAATTATATAAAATAATTAAATAGTAAAATTTACTATTTGTTTTTTTTTTTTTTTGTAGACTTTTACTCAATTATGGTCAAATGCAATGAAGACATCATTTAACATTAGTAAACTTGTTTATTGGAGATGGAGTGGATTATTTGTTAGTTTACCAATTATATCACTTTCATTTTCATGCCAAACGTAAGGATATTAGTTGATGGAAGTTTACTACTCATAGTTTATCCGGATTTCGAAAGTCTAACCATGGAATGAAAGAACCAGAGATGAACAGTTCCACTAAGTGCTGATCCAACTTCATTCCAGACCTATGTCAACTTCAAAGTTACCTCCAGTTCTGAGCTAGAGTTACCCATCTGTGGAAAGAACTTAATATGTTAAGCATTCTATGTAAAGAGATTTGATATGTTATTGAAAAATCAACTTTGAAATGTTGATAATTAGAACAAACATAGTATAACTCTCTATATGACGTTCAGATAAGGTTTTCTGATCTTTTACTGGCAAAACAAAAGTTGAAATCGGAAACATGTTCATGAAGGTCGATGTATACTTTTCTTTTTTCGAGTTTGATCGACAAAGGAATTCGACTGAGTCTATCTCTTATTCTCTGATGAACTTAAAACTAGACATGAGCAGGATCATTTTTCTCTATACCTATTTAGAACACATGAGCTATGACAATATGACATTCGATGCAAGTTTTACACGACCAGAAAAGGTACCGTTCCTAATGAAAAATGATTGGTTCTAATTCGGTCCCGGTTGGACAAGGACCGGATCCATCTTATCCATATCTACTTAAAGTACTTAATTTCGCGAAATATTTTTCTGTAAATAAAACGATTGAGGTTTTGAATTAGAAAGTTTGTCGAAGTGTACGTAAGCTGTTCTATAGTGCTTAATATTTCATTCAGTATGACGACTGAGAGAATGGTACCCTTCCGAAGATCGGATTGGTCCTTCCAGGAGTCTGGTTATTATATCATGTACTATGTATCTATGCTCTCAAAAATAGGTGTTCGCTCTTCCTGAAAAGAAAGTCTGAATAAAATACTGATTGTTAAGTTTTTATGTGTAGTCTAAATGATAATTCGATTTGAGAGTATAGTTATGTCATTTGAATGAAGACTGTTGGCTATAGACTTTTAAAGAAGAAATATTTGAATATTTTCGGAGTATGTATAAATCTAAGTCAATATTAACGAAATAATAACATGACGTGCATATGTAAGACTTCATATTTTCACATAATAATAAGTGTTTGTGGAACTCAGGTATATTTTCGAAGAAAATCATAGTAACTGAAAGTTTAAATCGAGTTTTTTGCGGCTTCCTTCTCTAGGTCCTCTCCATTACAGACCTTAGCAACCAAGATTAAAGTTATTGAACGATATTAAGAACAAGGCTTAAAAGATTCTAGAACATTCCAAAAACTTCCTTGTGATTTAAATAGCTGAAATAAGTTTATCAATATTCTAAATAATATAGTTTCCCATTTTTCCGCAGATAAACGATTATATTCAAGATATCAAGGATGATGTATTGATTTTCCATAACTGTCATATGATCAACACAAGAGCATGATGCGATTGAGTTCTAACTTTTGGGAATAATCCATTTCAGTCTTACTCAGTCTATCGAGATATATAGTAGATCGTTAAGTTCTGCTATAGATATAATGAATATGTACGACAGGCTTATTTGCTTATGAAATCAATGGTTTGACTAACAATAATAAATTATGAAAATTTAATTAAAAAAAAGGGACGCTGGCTCAAAAACAAAAACAGAGAAAACAAAATTTCTGTTCGAAATGTAGAAATAAACAAGACATCATTTGCTGGTAATCAATTATCGTTGGAAAATAAGTATCTTCTTTCACAGATTTTACACTTTATGTATTTTGTATTAGCTTAATGAAACTAAATAAGACATGTGAGTTTCAAATTTCAGTTCCAGAGGAGCTGTGCTAACAAACTTTTACTAGTTGAGTATTTCTCAGATTATACATCTTCCAATTCATTATAATTCGTAGGTCTCAAATAGAGATTTGTAAAATAATAATAACAAGAAATTCTTATATATCAAATATAATATCGATAAAAAAAAGAGTGACTCTCAATGAAACTATTTGAATTTTAAATTTTAGAATGTTATTCGTAGTTTTTTCGGAATTATCTGATTCAACATCACATGCTATGAATGATATTATTGACTTATCAGTTATACTTGTCGGATTTATTTATTTTATTGTAAGATAAAATTATTTATTCAAAATAAAAAACAATACATAATTTGTTTTTTGTGTCTAGTCTGGTCTTTTTGGTTATTTGGCTTTTTTTTCAATCTATGAATTCATTCCCGGAAATATAATGCAAATATTTCCAAAAAATTTATTTCAACAAATATTTTTATGGGGTTTTATACTTAATTGTACGACTGGTATTCCATTTATGGTTAATCCTACACGCGGAAGTTTATTTACTTTATGGAATGATCGAGTAAATATGAATTTTTTATCATATTGAATAGATCTATTAATTTGTTTTTTCTTCTAGCAACAACAATCTCTTTTCGGTGAACGTCATATTATACCTCGACGATTATTAATTATATTTACAGCAATTGTCGTTTTTCTACCGACATTGATTGCATTATGTATACCAAATCTTGAATTTACATTAGCATTAACAGGTGCAACAAGTGGACAATTAATTTGTTATATACTTCCTGCAATAATTACTCTTCATGTGATGCCAAATGGAATAGATATTCTTAAAATAAAAGTTTGAATATCGTTCTTTTATTTTTAATAAATTAATAAATTATTTATTTAGGCATTAATGATACTTGGAATAGTTTCATTAATTATTTGTACTATAATGACATTTGAAAAAGAAATTGTAGATAACAATAGTATGTAGTTAAATGTTTTATCTATAAAGAAAAAAAAAGAATATATATATATATATATATATTTATTTTTAGTTACATTATCATCATCTATTATAACCACAAGTATTAGTAATGTTATAAAACCCACGGTAGAAACTAAATAATAAAATTTATTTTTATTATATTTGTTATTGTTGGTTTTCTTTTGTGTTTTAGAACGTATCGATAACGAGTTTATCTGACGAAAAAATTTATGATAAAAACTAACTGCCATTTTATTTTATTATTAGTTATTTGTTTTTCTTTGTGATTAAAAGATATTTTAATGAAACATTGTTTCATAAATTATGATCTTAAGAAAATAAAGAAAAATTTTATCGTTCAATGAATTGTTATTATACATGAGATAAATTTATGTTTGATTAAAACAATTTAATAAAATAGATTTATATATGTTTATTTGAATTCAAATAAAAAAACTAATGATCTTATCAATTTGATAATTTAAATTGAAACTTTCTTATATAGATTTTCAATCAGATTATTTGCAAAAAAAAAAGAGAATAAAATCAGAGAAAGAAATAGTAAATTTATTTTTGATTCTCTTTGTTTTTCTCTTCATTAAAGATCTAAGATTAACACAAGCAAATATTTAATATCATTAGAATATTAAATAGCCCGAAATAAATATTGATTTCCATTAGATTAACTGCGTAATGTTTATATTCAACATATTGTTTAAACGATCTATTTGATCTTTCTATTTTTGTTTTCTCATATAAGAATTAAAACACAGTCATTTTCTAAAATTAGAATCGTTTTATGTCAATCTTACAATGTCATTAACCAAAATATAATTAGTCATTGATCATCTGTTGACACCTATCAACTCTACTCAATTAATATCTGTCAAATGCTAAAACATCTGTTTAGAAAAGATTTCCATATGGGAATTCCCTATCTTTTTCTTAAGATCAGATAAATGTGTTGTGCCTAATATCTATCTATACGGATTACTAGTAAGAATATTAATCGATCTATAAGATTGAAGAGATCATTAAACTCATTATTGTATTATAACAGGAGTTGTTTTATCATCATTGATGTATTAAATCAATTTTCGTAAGCAATCTAGTTGATACTGTATTGAAGCACTATATTATTTGATAAATAACATCATGATAAATCAAGTTAAATTCAATTTATTTACGGTAAAATCATAAAAATTTTTGATTTTTATTTCTAACAATACCTATCAATTAAGTGAATAGCTAGAAGCAGAAAATTCCATTTGAGAATCATTACAATGACAATGTTTATTTTAGTGACAATTCAAAGAAAGTGACAATTAATATATTGCAATAACTAACCATTGAATAAAATTTATTCACATTAACAAAAAAAAAAAGCAATAAAAATCTTATAATCTATTATTACTATAGAAAGTCTTGAAATTAACTATATTAGATAAAATGAATTAATTTGATCGATTTTTTCGCGTTACTTAACATCAAAAAGGAACTTAATATATTTAAGTCCTATTCAAAGATATATATATATTTGCCCATTATAGAGACAATAAAAAAGAAATGAATCACGCATATATACGTGACACATTTTCTCAAAAAGAAATTTATTTTAACTTAGTTGAAAAGGGTTATTTTTGTCTTTCTTCTTTTTTATTTTTTCATATTCACACATAATCAATGAAAATAATTAAAATCTTTTTTTCTTTTAGCATATGTCGAGTGTCATTATTTACTAAATCGATGTCAATCGATACAATAAATCTTTGTTTTTTTTTTCATTCTCGTCTTATTTGAGTAGACTTATTCGTTTAAATAAATCTTATGGGAATCAACTTCTTATCTCTTTTTTTCTTCAATTCTGTATATGTCTATGAACAATTGATATATTCATACGTCTCTTTGGCGTGGAACTTTGCATGTCTGCTGTTCTATGCGCACAATATGATATTAACTTGTTGTGCGTTCATACACGCAAACATCGTCAGATTTTTTCTTTCGCTTTCTCGCGTATTCTGCTTCAGCAATTCTCCTTTATTTTTCTTCGGATCGACTAACAAATTAACATTAGACTACTGGTTTGTAAGAATCACTTTGTGCAATAGTACCGACAATGCTAAATCCCGAAAAACGTAAAGAATAACTGTGCACAAACAGATGACGATGATGTTTTTCTTGCATAGTAGGCATCTATATACATTTTCATTATTCACGTTTATCGTTTTGCGTTCATCTTTAGTAATAGAAAATCGGAAACGAAGGAGGATGGATAAAATAAAGGAAGAGAGAGAGAGAGAGAGAAAAAAAAGAGAAAAAAATATCATTAACTAGTAGAGATTCCAGAAAGAAAACAAAAAAACAACAATCTATTGGAAATTGAGATCATAAATTTCTTTATATATTCATGATATAAAGAATGACAACAAACTTTTAAAGATTATGGTTATTTTTGTCCTGCATTACTATTATCATTTACTAGTAAGAACAAGTTCGATCTTTTTTTGTTTCTTCAAGATATTTAGTAATTAGAGAAATTTGAATGTATAATTATATATACGACTAGTTTATGATACTTTCCTTTCCATTAGGGAGAATATGAAGAGACAAAAAGAAATGAGAATATTAGTTCCGTTAATAATTATGCTATTTACTACAGTATCAAAAAAAATGACCTTTTCATTTCTTAAGTAAGAGATCACACCAGGACAATAATAACAAAATCTTATTTTTGCTATCTTAACTGCAGCTTGAGATATAATAAGAAAGAATTTAGTTTATGCCAACAGCCATTTTTGATGAAATAGAATCATTGCTAGTTGTCATTAATGGGCTCCTGGCTATAAGATATGCCATCTAGATCTCATGTGTTTTTAAATGAAAGAGTATATTAAGCATGCAATATAGAACATTATCATTAGTGTCTAATCTAAAGCGCCTCTCAATATATAAATCTTATATAGTAGAGTTATTCATCTTTACTATTGTTTTTCTTGCTATTTTTAGTAATAGATCTTCTTGATAACGATATCCAAAAAAAAAACTTTCTATAATTTCTAATCAAAAATGAATTTTCGCTTTTTTTAGAGTGAGATATTTTATGCGTGTTTTGAAAATAATCTTCCAAAGTCATCTTTTCTTTCTTCGTTCTTTTGTGTCACATTCTTTTTCTTCATACTATATCACTTTGGTGTGCACATACTCGCGCATAGAGAATAATTGATTGTGAACATCTCACGCAAGCGAAAGAATGACTTCCGTACGTCATTCGCAGTCTTTTTCTTTTTTTCTTCTTTGTCTTTTTTCTTCTTGTTTTTTGTTTTTGCTATTATGATTGTCAGTTTTCTAAACGAATAATGAATGAAAATTTTCATTTGATTTGTCATTTTCTTGAGTTTTTAATTTGTATTTATTAAATATTATAATGATGTCTTGACGAAATTGACAGAAGTTTTATTATGTCAATTTATAATTAATAAGAATTAGTTAGTAGAAGGATGTACATGATGACTTCTTTTTTTTTTGAAGAAGATAGAAGATAGGATAATGGGACATACTTGAAAAATCATCATTTAATATAGCCAATAAGTACAATATGACTATAGTAATATTTAGTTTTCTTTTTATAAATAGAAAACAATTAATTGACATAAGAGTTTATTGATAAGAAAGAAAATCTGTTCAAGTTCTTTTTTTTTTGTCATATCTTTCATTCTTTTTTCCCACTTAGAAATTAACTTTCCTGACGTCATTGAAAATATTAGAATTTGTATTGTTAATAATAATGTAAGATATATTTGTAGGAATGAGATTATCATCGTAAAAAACGAAAAACAAAAAACTTTGTTTAATACTATTGTGAACATCAATTATGTTTTCATCAACAGCTTTTTCAGCTCTTCATTCTCATCAAAAATTATCACCATGTCGATGGTCATCATCAGCTCCATCTTTAGTTGGTGAACGTGGTGCTACAACACTTGGTATGAAATATTTTATAAAATTATTAATTATTTCAATCAATATTATTTTAATAATATATCTATATATATATATAGATGCACCATCGCCGAGTCCATTTCATTCATATACTAATAGAAAGGCTCATCCGAAAAGACATTTGGTTTGTGCAATTATTTCATCTGTATTATTTTTTATCACCGGTAAGTTAAAATTAATGATAAAGAATTTTTATATAATTTCTTTTTGTTTTTTTTTTGAAATCATATTTAAAAACAAAATTATTCTATTTAGGTATTGCTGCAGTTTATTATGCTGCTAAATCTTTACATTGCGAACGTAATGGATATTATGAACAAGCATTAATACATTCACGTCGTTCATTAGCTTGGTCATTAGCAACATATGTGATTGCTCTATTTATTTATTTGACTCTTGGTCTTATTCTTTTTATTCGACAAATTGATCATCATTAAAAGTAAAAAGGTATAACTAAACGTTTTCGTTTTGTTTTTTTGGTTCTTATTGGTGGTTTTTTTTCTTGTTTCGTCACATGCAGACAAATCAATACATATATATGTATATCTATTTATTTATTTATTTATTTATGTTTTCTTTGATATATAATAAAAATGTATATATTCTACATGAAGTCATATAAAATAAAAATAATGAAATATTATATCGATCATTATTTGTAGTAGCATTACATGAAATGTACGAATTTGCATTGAACTCAATGTAGATATTTGTATATTTTAATGATCTTTCTTTCTTGTAAAAAAAAACACACACAAAAAGCAAAATTCTTTAATAAGAAAAGATTTCTTTTTCGAAAAATTTCCTAGAAAGTTTTCATTTGAGATTAATTGTCCTTCTCCAGTTATCTAATAAAATCGTTGCATGTCAGCTAATCGTAAATCAACACAAAATATTAATTTAATTGTACTATTAATCGCTTCTATAGATTTGAATGATGATTGTAAATCAATTATAACTGGATTTTGATAATGTATCATCTTCTAATAATTCAAAATAATGTTCAACACAAATAAGGTACTTGTTTCATACTAATTAATCTAATGTTAATAAATAAACATACAATGATAATGTATTTGCTAATGTTAACCATATTTGACAATAAGCAGCTGAATAACTATTATAGTCTTGTTGAGTTAATGAAAAGATACCAATTGCATGAATATTTAAAAATTGAGAAGCAACATGATGATATCGAGTACTTGAAGCAGGTGGTTCAACAATAAGTAAATGTTGACCATGAATGATAAATCCTTCATTATATTCAATTTCCTTCATCATTTTGGAGTAAACAACAATGGAACATAATTTTGACTGAACTATCATGCATTCTATTATCATCTTTTGAATAATCTTTTTCGATCGAAAGTCAAGAAATATTCAATAGATTTAATGAATAAGATCATCATCATCATCATCTTGAAAAAGATTCTGTCAAGAACTTGCGATATTTTGCATTAACGAAATGAACCGTAATGATTATTTTTCACTTGACCTATAATATGCGTTTATGCAAGAAAACATATCACTGAAATCAATGCATAAATAAACATATAGAGAAATGATATATGTTTCTAATTGATTCAATTTTTTTTTCAAGATAATTTGCATCTTCTGAGACAAGAAAGAGTAATCAAAAGTGTTATATGAAAGATAAAAATAAACTATTTTTCTCTAACGGAGACACAATATAATAGAAGATATTAAAATTAATGAAATGTAATTGTTTGTTGGCGCATATTATGAACAAAATGCCTTAGAGCTTAAATATTTCTATATTCAAATTGGTTTTTCGAGGTTAGAACACACTTAAGGGTATCTAATTCTAATATTCGTGGAAAGAATACAAATGAATTTCTAATATGTTTTGATGCCTTAATGCATCGTTACCATTAAGATCAAACAATTTGGTATGCAAATGTTAAATATTGATAAAATATTCTAGCTTAATATTATAAAACAAGGTCATTTGTTTTTACCAATACAAACATTTATTTGTCGATTTTGTTCTTTAATACATATTTGACTATTAATTAGATAATAATATTCATTTACTATTTCAAAACCTGTATAAAACCATGTTGATCGATAATCTATTTTTCTTTTCAAGAACTTCACGTTCATTTGCATTCATATAATATTTTTGATTGACTTTCAATATCAGTATTATAACAAATAATAATTTCTTTACCAATATTATCATTTATTGATATAGGTCAAACTGATCATTCAATGTCAACGAATTCTTCTGCTTCATATAAACTTCTTTCTTGATTTGTCCAATCATTGAAAACACATGATTGTTGTTTGAACATTTTCTTTTTTTATACATGTACTGAATGACATTATACATGAAGAGAAAAAACATCTCATAAAAAAATATTTACATTGAACGTGTTTGATTAACTGGTAATGCATTTGATGTTAATGGTCGGAAGATATGAACACTAGATGCTTGAAATTCTGATCGAGAATTATTACTAAGGAAACCTGAATTATAAGAAAAATGCGAATAAAATTGACAAATTTATGATGATTTTTAACTTATTTTGATACCAATAAAAACTTTGACTTGAAGATTCTTCAGAAAAAACTCTTGTTTAGATTGACAATGTATTCACGATTGCATTGAGTATCATTTTCAACTCGAAGATTCTAAAAACTAAGAGATCATATGTATATGTAATATGTTGATTTTTGTTGTCAAACCTGATTGTGTAAAATATATTCATCATTTTTTTGAGATTTTTATTTTTGGTTTTTCACATTTTTTTTTTTGATTAGCTAGATCAAACAAAGTTAATTATAGTATTGAATATGAAACGAAACGACACGAAACATTACTTTTCTCTTCAAAGAAATAGGTGTTGAGACAAAATGATGATAAACTATTTTTAAAGATCAATTAATTTGAGCAATACTATTTCGATCAGAAATTTTTTGTTTTTGTTGAATTTGAAGAAGAAATAAACTAGAAAAGACCAACGATAGTTAATCTATTCATTTTCTTGAGTTCCTAATCTCAGTCAAAATAGGTTTGCCTGTTGAACCACAAATTGTATAAGCTGTTGTGACAGATATACGGAAATGAGGGGAGTAAATGCTACGACAGTAATTGAAATTATATGTGATCTTATCCTTCGATTCGTATACATTGACTTATATTGGATAATTGACAGCTAAATTGAGGTGCCGTTGGTAGCTATTGACTATTTTCTGATAAAAGTTTTACATACACTTGACTGATAACATTCTAAAAAATACTGAGAAATATGCTCGCATTGATAAAATAAAAGAAAATATAGGGTTAATCAGCATAAACTATTACCGGTGATAACTAAAGATCCTCTATCTTAGGAATGTAGATATAATTACGATGCAAATCAGTGTACGGTAGTCGGTCGCCAGTTTCTTTTTCCTCTACACATAACTCGAAATCGCTATTTTGTGTCGTGCTGATCTAAAGATCGGAAAGTTTTACGATTTTTGTTCGGATATTGTTACAGAGCGATATGTTCCTATAGGATCATCAATTTTTTTTTTCGAAACTTCAATATGAAGTCCCGTTCATTCTCAATTCGTTCCGCAAACTGATAATTTTGAGGTGAGAACTCTGGTTTTTTTTTGATAGAATTAAAATTAGTTTCAGTAGCAGCAGTGATTAAATAGAATTTTACTGTCATCTTTTAAAGTTTTCTTTATAGCAAAGATCGGTAATTGAAATGTAAAATTTACTCGTCTGTCTCATATTTGAAACGAAACTTAATTGTTATAACTACGCATGAATACAATTGATTTAATTTATTTTCTAGTTAATAAAAGTTGTTGAGCATTGTTAGAAGTTTCATCGTGCTAGCTATGGATATGTCTGCTTTTGATTGATTAAACGAAAACCATATTCTTAGAATTTCTTGTTTGTAAAGAGAGTTTAATTTATTATGTGTTATTTCAAATTATTGTGTGTTGATTTTACTCAAATATAGGAAAATAATCAAAATCAATGAATTTTTCATAATCGAATTTTCATATTCGAGTATAGGTGTATTATGTTCTCGAAACGATGTCTCGGAGTGAATGTAAACAATGAACTGATGTTGCAACTGGATATAGAATACAACTACATAATAATGGAATCATGGAAGAGTATCATAGACGTTATGTCCTGTTTTTCGAATGAATTAATGATAATAGTTGCATATAGTTTTTCCTTGAAAATAGTATAAGACCATGAATGCAAAAAGTACTTTTTGTATCCTATGCTAGAATTGATTGATTTTTCATTTGAAAGAAAAATAGCAAATCTTGGTAACCATAACAACCATCTCCGTATACTTTTCTTTGGTTTCGTATGGTACTGAACTCTCAATTGAGATAAAATCAATTTCCCTAGTCTTAGTCCTCTCGGGTGTGGGTGTGGATGTGGACGTTGGTCATTTTCTCACATCCACACCCTAGTACGTGGTCTGCTCTTTTATAAATGACAATAATTTTAATTAGGCACCTCTTTTCTTCCAAAAACTTTGGAATATTTTCGTCATCTCCTATTCGAAAAACAAGCCGTTTTTACAAAAAACTGAAAATCATTTTTCGTTTTTCTTAGAATGTAGGTTCAACGATGTAGCGCCAGCAGAGTTCTATCATAGGAAGCGATAAAGCCAAATCTTTTTTTTTTTTGTTTGAAAGGTTGTGTTTAGGGGTAGCCCCCTCGTGGGTCTTTTTTAAAATAATCCTTCTTATTATCATATAAGAGAACATCTCTACAGAAACAGGGGAATTGTTTTAAGGGCTTTTTTTGAGCCATTGAGCTTGTCATTTCTTTTCTTCGCTTAAAAAGTAAGAATTTAAAAAAAAAGAGCCATGAGAGAAGCTGCATTCTGACATGCTCTTTCAAACAAAAAAAAATAAAATATCTAAGATGAAGGCCCATAGAGAAAACTTAGAGATACGATCGAGCTATTTTTGACCCCTGTTTGATGAATAGCTCTGTTAAACATCGTGCTATAAGGCTGAAAACTTTACTATAGTCATCGCTCACCAGCCATGTAATTTGGATGTTCCTGGCCTGAGATCAATTTTTGAGGGGAGAACCTTAAGATGATGTGTTAAAAAACAAAATACACCACAAGATGTAGCATGAAAAACTCTACAGTCTACAAAGAACAGCTTATTTTATATATGCACTTTTTGTTTTCAATATGAAGAAAGTTCTGTACGACTAATTTTCGATGCTTCGAAAAAGATAATTGTTTTTAACTGTATCTCATTGCATATTGTTGTAACTGTAGTACATGTCAATTGATCTAAATTCGACCAGCGATTACGACCTTCGCTATAGCTCGTTCATCGTGGCAATAAGAAAAGGAATTGATCGTGTACCAAACAATAATTCTTTCCGAAGCACCGAAATTTAGCTACACAGAACTTTCTCTATTTTGAAAACAAAAAGTACAACTATAAAACAAGCTGTTTTTTGTAAATTGTAGAGTTTTTTACGCTGCACATTGTGGTATACGTTGTTTTTTAATTCAGCGTACTAAGTGATGAAAAAAATGAACTGGAAAAAGAAACTTTTTTTGTCTTGGGAAGAGAACATCTTAGTAAAATATATGACTCATTCTTTCCTCGCAGGTTTTTTAATCACACATAAAATTCACTAATTGAGACTTTCATCTAATTTCTCTTTTATAATTTACTGCCGCAACATATTTTCCAATTCACCATGGCGATGCACAACGATTCAAGAACTATTTTTTAATTCACATATAACCTTATTCGATTCTATGATAGTTGTTCCCGCGACTCTTATTCTCCAACAATACGTGGTTTTCATGAGCAAGGAATAGAATTCTTATTGCTTATAAATACGAGATATAAATTTACTGCATTATGATGCAGAAATCATTAATAGAATAACAAATAACTTGTTAATTATACAAATAATAGAAATTTGATACAACTAAAACTAAGCAGCAATAACAGAAAAATAGAACTCACGTGTGGGTGTGGTTATGAATGTTACTGAAGAGAAGACTCGCACTCAGATCCACAAAAAGATTAAAAAACTGATGATTTTCATTCATTTCTTTGATAGATTCAACTTCTTTTTTGTAGTTATTTTTCCTTGAATTGTTTAATTTGATTAAAATGAATTTTTTTATAATTTGAAACTGATCAAACATAAGAAATCAGCTGTTTCTCCCTTGATTCTCACTGTAATTCTTTTTGTCTATAATATTATGTTTTCAATGTAGAAAGAATTTCTCAAGAATTACAAAAGTTCGTATAGAAATTTTGAGGTTTTAGATCCATGAAAATACTAAAATATCAAAACAACTATCAACAAAAGTTAGAACATAAAGAAGATGCTATAAAATGTTTTTTGACTATAATCAAAATCAGGAAATTAGATTTAAGATATTATTTCATTCGTTGTACAAAATCAATTCAATGCGCATAAATTTATTTTATTTCTTGATTCTGAATAAAAGAAAAATTCAATAAGAAAAAAAGAAATCAAAACCGAAAAAATATATATGTCCTACATAAAGAAAAACAAGATAAACATTATTAAGTCATAATTTATTATTATTTTGTTGTAATCATCTATGCCACTGTCACATGAAATGTTCGAATTTGCATTGGTGTAAGTCTAGTATTTGTATCTTTCAATGATTTCTCTTCTAAAAACAAAACTTTTAATCGCAAGATGATTTCTTATTGAAACAACATACCAGTAACATTCACGTGAGATGATTCCTTAGTATCAGTTAGCCAATCAAGTCGTCGCATATCAGATAATGGTAAATTAGCACTAAGTGTTAATTCAACTGTATTAGTAATTACTCCTATGGACTTGAATATTGATTGTAAATCAAATGTAACTGGTTGTGAATATGTATCGTCTTCAAATAATTCAAAGTAATTCTCAACACGAATAAGATAATCTTTAGGTCCTAATTGATCTAATGTTAATAAATGAACATTTAATGGTAATGTATCTGTTAATGCTGACCATGTTTGATAATAAGCAGCTGAATAACTATTATAATCTTGTAGATTAGTTGCAAAGGTAGCAATTGGATGCATGTATAAACG
>CAJNOL010000936.1:34144-86304 GCA_905250125.1 Rotaria sordida | reverse complement strand
CATTCATAATTGATGTCGTTGGATGAAGCAATTGATAAACATATTCACATATGTGTGGACATATAGGTGCTAATAAAATCACTTGAACTTCGATATAACGTTTAATTAAATCGAAATGAATTTTTTTCTGTGATTCAAAACATAATTCATAATATGTATTTCGTGTCGTCATTAATCCAAAAAATCCATCTGTAAGAACATCTTTATATAACATTTTTTCATAACTTTGCTGAGTTAATTGAATAGCATAATTGATTTCAGATTCAAAAACATAATCGTCATAAATATAATTTTTATCTGTTCGATAATATAATTTTTGTTGATCAATAAATTCTTCATTTCTATGATCTAAACTTGATGAAAGTTGATATAATATATTTTTAATACAATTCATACCTGATGAAACAACATCTGAACTCTTTTCTGATGGATCTAATAGATTAAATTTTTGTTTAATATCAACTGGATTTATAAGAAGTACATCTTAAATCCATTCAATAAATGTATAAAGATATAAAAGTAGTTCTTTAGCTTTGTTTTCGTCAAAATTAGCATTTTCAATTGAATCATCACCAGCATTAGCTAATACTAAACGTATACCTAAAAAAGAAAAAAGAAAAATATTTATATTTTTTTAATGAAAAGAAAAAGAAGGGAAGAGCAAACCATCAGCTGAAAATTTTTCAATAGCTTCTAATAATGTTATAAAATTTCCTGCTGATTTAGATATTGTATTTGAATTTAATAATAAATTTCCATTAATACGAAATGAACGTGGCCAATATTCTGGATGATTTGTCCATATGGCTGTATGATTACATAATGAATAAATAAGATGATTTGATGTTAAATCTTTTTCACTTGAATATAAGTTAATTGGATACCAATATTGAAATTCATTTCGAAGATGATCAAGTGTTGAATGAGATATATCAGTTGATGATAATGAATAAGATTTTTCTGGAAAAAATATATAATCCCATACTTCATTTGCTAATTGTGATGGATGAATATTTGCTGGACCTGAACAAAACAAAAACCAATATTTAATTAGAAACAAAAATCTTTTTTTTAAATCTAATTGTTTTCCATTAAATGAATCTCGTGCTTGTAATAAATGAGATATTGTATAATAAGCCATATAAATAGTTGAATCAGATAATGATTCAATTAAATATTGTTCATTCCAAGATAATTTTGTACCAAGACCATTTGAACATGAAAATACATGTTCATGTAAAGAAGCTAAAACAGTATTAAATTGATTACGTGTTTCAATATGATAAACATTCATTTGATCTAATGCTTGTTTGGCTGTGGGTGTGGATGGATAGAAGAGCATGACTCACAGCTACACCCACACCCCACACCCACACCCACACCCTTTTTGATGTCATCGGAATTGCGCAGATCGAATTTAACATAATATAGACGCCATCAATAACTATGTCGCTGGGAAATTTCCAACTTGAACAGCATAAACGTAGTGCAATAAAGCTGGAAAAAAAATTCCTTCGACTTCCGAATTTATCGTTCTCCACTGAATCAACATCGCCGACACAAAACGGATTCTTATCTTATGATGTAAAACAAACACTGACTGATTTCTGCAGCGTAAAAAAACACATAAAAGCAAAAAAAATCGCTCCGGAAGAATGGCATTTTCTTTTTTCTTCTCGCCCTCGAACACATCCATTGTCAAATTATGCACAACGTAAGTGGGTAAAAACCAAATCGAACAGTGCCCCTAACAAGAAAAAGAGTATAAGAAAGCACGACCTTTCCACACCATTCATTGATATGCTTCTCAAGGAGTGTCACATTTCCAGTTTCCCGAAGAATACAAACCAAGGAGAGAAATCTTATTCGAAGATTCTCAATCGTTCCAGCCATTCTCAATCATTCTGAGTTACCGACGAACCATCTATATATATATATTGTCGAGTGTCTACGTGTCTCTTACCGAGTAAAATGTCAGACGTCAAAGGTTAGAAGTGAAGAGAAAATTCCGTACAGTATACATGCGATTTTCTAATTAGAAGAATTGATCGACCTCAATTTCGCGCCATTCCCAGAGCTTGGAACGAGCTTTTTTCTACTTGGTTTCATCGCTGTCAATTTAAAGAATTATATAGAAAAGCAAAGTGATGTAAAATAAACTTACTTGGATTAGTAAATACCTGTATATTTATATTACGTATCTTATAACAAAAAAATCATCGAATAGGATGTTCGGAAATAGAACAGTTAGAGTTCCTTCGTCTCAATCTGCACGAGATGTAGTTCTGATGCATACACACTAAGGCAAATTGCAATCTTAGAGGCGAAGACGAATATATTGCTATTTATTCGAAGAGGAAAACGTGAATGCGAGTTAGAGATAAGTGAAATTGGGTTTTTATCGGTTTTGATCCTGCAAAAATCCATATTCTTTGGAAAACCTCGAACAAAACTGAAAGCGCTAAAAAACACAAGAAAAACATTTTAAAGTGCCAATATGATGAGGATTCTCGATATTACTATGCCATCCTACATACGCGATTTCTTCGAAGATGGCCATTCTTTCTAAGTCACTTTTCTTGTGATTAAGTCGGAGCATAAAACCAGTGCTAAACTTTGTTGTGCTCATTTGTCATGCGAATACATTAAGGAAAAGGTGAATGCGGCCCACAGCAAATAGAAAAAAGCTAAGAAAACCTTTTTGAAATTACTTCTTCACAACGAGTAATGAGGCAATGATTGATTGCATCCTCACGTCCGATTGAGAGCTGGCCAATGGCTTTCGTCTAGCCAGTATCTCGACGAAATTTATCTGTAATATCATAGTTATATAACTTTTAGAGATCTATTTGATTTCTAGACTTTGTCAATCATATCGTTAATCCTCCTCTTCTCAAATAATTATTGATTCAATCAAATACAACTAACCACAAGCGCAAGCATTCAGCATGAGTGAACGTATGAGCTTTCCAATAACTCGACATAGTTATTCATCGATAATGAATAGTAACTTCATGAATTCGACGGATCCCTCGAAAGAAGCAATGGATAAGAGTGGCAGTACTGAATTAGGAGTTCAAAATTCTACAGGACGATTGCGTAAGTATGAAGAATAATAACAACATAGGTTTGAGATTCTTCTTTATTTGTACGTGTTAAAAAGGTCTGACCAAAAGTTTTAAATCAATCCGATAGAATAATAGGACCAAGTAACCTTTCTCAATACACAATATAATTACTTGCCTTTGGCAGTTTTACCATTTTAATCCTATACAATATACTTCAAAAATCTTTTGCTTTTATATGACTAAACAGAGCGTCGACTTGACTATTAAATTGTATAGTTTTATCTGTTTTATTTTGAGGTTAGTCAAAAGATACAGTAACTTTGAAAACTACCAAGAGGAAATTTTTGCACACTCGTATCTCACTGAGGCTAACTTCAAGTATTTTAATAACGGTGTTACATAAAAATATTTCATCAAACTGACGAAAAAGCTGCACTAAATATCGACTAAAAGCATTTTATATTTGAGAAAATAATTTAATTTTAGACTGGAAAAAACTGTCTCCTAGTGCTATTTAATTTAGCTAAATAATAGACTTCACCTTAATAAAACTAAAATCATATAAATCAATAGAGAAATCAACACATTATTCAACATATGATTATAGTTTCTCGAAGAAAAATAACGCTAAAAATTATGATAGAAACGAGTTAGCATGCACTACCGTCTTGACGGTGAAGGCGAGGGGGAAGAGATCATCCTCATTTACTCTCAACTGATAATTCAAAGAACAAAAGTCTTATTGCAGGTACTCAACTGCTTCAAAAATTGGTACACAAACATGAAATACGAGCTCGCGACAGTGATCGTCTTCTGGCACTTGCAGAGTTTGAGATAGTCATTTTGTGTGATGATTCAGGAACGATGGATACGCCTGTTGGTGGCATTAATCGAACTCGTTGGAACGAGCTTTGCTATATAGTCAAACTCGTTATCGAAATCGGAACGATCTTTGACACGAACGGCGTGGATGTCTATTTCCTAAATCGAGAAAAAGCTGTCGGAATTACCGATCCAAAACAGATCGATCGTTTATTCATTTCTCCTCCATTTGGATACACACCACTTGTACGAAAACTGCAAGAAATCTTACAATTTGTAGAAAATCGTCCTGATAAGGGGAAAAAAGTATTGGTTTTCATTGCTACTGACGGAGCACCAACTGACGATGGTGGCAATCCTGATCCGGATAGATTTGAGCAAATGATGAGAGATGAACGTGATGCTGAAACTACTCATGTTATGTTTCTACTCTGTACTGATGAATCAGATTATATTGAATACTTGACCAATTTTAAGAGAACGATGAAAAATGTTGACGTTTATGGCGATTATGAAACCGAAAAGAAGAAAATTCGTGAGCGTGGAGGTGGCCAAATACTCTCACGAGGTGATTATATTGTCCAGGCGTTGGTTGGTGCTGTTGAACACAAGCATTGATCTTTTCGACAAGTTCTACCGAGAAAATCAGACTGGTAGCTAACAATCAGCGAAGACTGACTTTCTTATTTATTCTTTATTTGGTATCATAATCTAGAATACTATTGATAATTGCTTACTTGTTACTATTTTTTTTTCTTAGAAGGACACTCGCTTTATTGCCTTAGGATAAATAAGGGCACATCATATCGAAAACGTCTAAGCAGAAAAGTATGGGTGTGAGTGTGTAGGTATAGATGTTGATTGTGGTTTTCGGTTTCGATGTGAATGTAAATGCAGAGAACAGTTTCAAGCACACCCACACCCTAATTTTTCATCATGTTGACATTGAAGTTTGTACTTCTCAATGGCTTTTGTTTGTAGTTTCCATTGAGATTTAGTGTTTGTTGAAAAATCGAGCTGTAAAATTGCAGTATCAAATTCACGGAAGTTAGTATGCCATATAATACCTATAATAGTTTTTATATAAAATTCACGTGATGAATAAGGAATATTTTGATTTTATTTTTCGGTTCCTTTCGATTGTTCGACATTTCGACTAAACTTGTTAGTCATTATTATCTTGATAATGACGAACATTATATTCGTAAAAAGCGAAATGATCAATAATAAGTCGAAGCGTTTAATATTTGAAATAAATTTAAAGAAAATCAAAATATTTCTCATTTGCTATTTGAATTTTATATCTATATTATTACATATATTGCCTATTTATGAATAAAATCAATATCTAATGTTTCATTTCTTCTGTTACAACAATATTTGTTCCAGAGACTAGGCAAAATTAATTCCATGCACCGGCTCTTCGTGCTGTAAAAGAAGCAAATATAAAATTTTCGTTTCTAAAATATGTTTTCAACCTCAGGCAATTTATCTTGTGCTTCTTTTTTATTATTCATCATTCTTGTGACTGATTTTAATATAATTGTATTTTTTATTAATTGTTTATAAAAATAAAGTACACGTCGATCGTCACATAATCTACTGATAATATTCATTCCATTGTTATTTAATAAACTAAATGCTTCACGTATTAATTATCTATCAGTTATATGGTCCCCTCCTACGACTAGTTTGAAGTTTCATATTTTGGTATTTTTTAAAACTTCAGATGAAATTGTTTTATGTTCTATAGTCTCTGTTAATGAATTCCAAATGATATTCAAACATTGTAGAAGAACCTTTTCAGCACTTATTTTGATTCATCAAATGAAAGGGTGTGGGTCTGATGTGGATGTGGAGTGACTATACATGAAACGAGCACCCACACTAACCATCAGCCATCCACATCCACAACCACACCTTGCCAAGATGCAGTGCCTACCAGAGCTCTTTTTTTTAAATTATGCTTTATTTTTACTATATATACAAACACTTATATAAACAGACATCCATTTTTGGCGCATTTTTTGAGTCATTGAATTTGTGATCTCTTTTCTTCAATTAAAAAGTAAGAGTTAAAAAACAAAAGGCCACTGGCAAGCACTACATCTTGACAAGCTCTTTTCAACATAAAAAAATTTAGATATATAGAATGAATCTGGACAGAGAAATCTTGTTTGCCAAATGAGCTATTTTCGGTCCTTGTTTGATGAGTATCTCTGTTAAACATCATAATATAGGGCTGAAAATTTCAGCCAATACGAATGTTTCTGGGCTGAGATAGGTTTTCGAGGGAGGAGACCCTTAATAGTTCCCTATGACATCTCTTTTTTTTTATAGAGAGTACTGATTTTTCCATTTCAAGATTAGATCATCAGTAATTTCCTTAATCGAAGATTGCTGTTCATCATCAGATGTCGTACTGGTTCCATTTTTTTGATGGAATTCAACTTGTTGTTGACTTAATGGAAATATATTACTTCTAGGACATTTATTTATGGTCTTTTCATTGTTTTGTTTCCGATTTTGCACTGGCATCTGCTGTTGATACAGATCCAGGGTATTTGATGATTCATATCTCCTGTTATGATTATGAATCATAGTAAAGAATATATCAAAAGAAGAGACTAAAGAACGTAAGAATCGATGTATACATGACTAAACGATGTGACCGAATGTTTTTTTTTAATGTGTTCTGTTCATGCGTATCTTGCGTTTTATGTGTGTTTAGTAGACGTGTCATAACCATATAAGCAAAAAGGCTCACCGAAGTCAGTAATATAAATTTTTTTCTCACCAACGTACAATATAAATACATCAACCGTTAAACGACCATACAATTTAAACAAGGTAGGAAATGATAAATACTTTTTTAAAATCTTTTTTTCAAAAAATTAATGATGGAAATGTGTGAAGAGAATCCCATGTCATCGATTTTTTATTAAAACCTATGGCTCAAGAGGTTTTATCCTCTACTTATTGATTCTTTGTAATTTCACTGATAAATTAATACTTTCAGTGTTGAAAAAATCGATTGCAACTCAAAAACTTGGACGTTTTTATGCCATAGTAAATTATATCAGATGGCACCACTAATTTTCCTATTTGTTAGGTGTGGACACGATTTAAGGGAAACAGCGAGATAAGGAAAAGTATGATGCAGAATTGACACCACAAGAAGCTCATAATGGTGGACCAATGGGATTCATTTGTAGTAAAATATGGATCATCCATACCTTACAAACACTGAATCCTATTGGTCTGCGATTACGAGTTTCTTGTAGTCTCCATACTGTTTCATACTTTTTCCCTTGTTTTGTTATTTCCCTTAAATCGTGACTACAGTTAAGTCATATAATGACTGGCTATTTTTTATGGCGCCATATTTCATTAAAATGAAACTTGAAAACTACGCAAATTTAGTCGATGTGGCTGGTATCGGCGCCTTTGATTAACATCTACCAATTTTGTAAGAGTTGAAAAATTTTCATTCATTGTGATACAAAAAAAACCTTAAGCTTAAGAATCACAATTAACTGCCGGTTTTCGACCGGTTCGAACAACATGGGATACTATATGAAGATCCATTCGATAATTAAGAAATACATTTTTTCTTATAATTATTAAAGTTGTATTCTTTTGAATTCGTCTAAATATTATTTATTATTATTGTAGTGAATGGTTTCAATTTTAATAATATTTTGTTTTTACGCAGTTTACATTATATGTATTTTCGATGAAGTAAAGTACTGCATTGAATATTGTTATTGGCTTTGAGTAATTTCTTCTAAAACTCTAATGTATTATTATCAAAAAAAAAAATGTTTTGTTTTTCATAAATGAGAAGAAAATAAATTTGACACTTTCATTTGATTATTTTCTAACAAAATCAAAAAATCAATATCTTTATTCAAATAACATATATATATATATATATTCGAAAACTTAAAATATCTATTCAAAATATATTTAAAATATTTCATTCTTGACATAATTATGTCAATTTATTGTTAATTCATAATAGAAATATACACAAAACCTTTCTTTTCAATTTACTTTATTAGACAAAACGATTTATCAAAGATTATTTATTTATTTTTTCATTTTATTCTTAAATGTTTGTCATTTTTTTTTATTCATTAATATTTTTGCTCAAATCTATACTCTAATAATATATAAAGTTATATAACTGTTTTAAGATTTCCTTTTTATGTGCATGTTTTAAAACATTTTCAAAAAAAAATCATTGTGTTACGTAAGAGAATAGAGAAAATAATGTTCGTTCGAGAATTTAGAATCTCGTCCTAGTGAAAGTATTCATCCAACGAATACTGAAAAAGTATTTACGCTAGAAAATACCGTGAGTACTCATTAGTAGTACTGATGCTAGAATCTGAGTACGATTATCGAGTACTTGGAGTGTTCTGTGAGTAGTCATACACAGTGTTTGCAAAATAATCATAGGTCTATAAAAATTTCAAGGATAAAGATGTTACATTATGTTTACATATTTTTACAAAAAGGATAGAGATAAATTTTCCACTTTTAGAAAATAAAAAAGAGAAATAGATAATAAATTATTCATGAAATTAAGATATGCGATAATAATAATAATACTTCATTTAGTAATGTTTGAAAAAAAATATAAAAAAAACTAATTCATTCCAGTATGATGTATGTGATTTCATAGTATTAAATTTGAATCGATTTGTAAGAAAAGTTATTAGCCATCTTTTATCTCATTAATTATCATAATCAACCTGAAAAAGTCGTATATGGACTTCGAAGAATATTTCATCTAATTTAAAAAAAAATATGCAGTCTTATTTTAGAAATGAATAGTCGAAAATGACAAGTCGTTTGTCTATTCTTGAAATAACCATAAATTCATTAAACTACTGTAGTATGTATGACTCATTAGAAAAAAATATAGAGGATAATATAGATAAGTCATTAAAAAATAGAGAAATAGCTCATATGAGTACTTGAAAAGTATAATTGTACATAAAATTTTCCTAATACTCACGCGAATAATTCGCATACGCATGCTTCACTAGGGGATCGTAAATAAAATACCATTTGCACTGAATATTTTAAATAATTCAGATCAAATTCATTTTTTCCTCTTGATATTTTTCTTCATCTCAAAATCAAATAAAACAATCATGCTTTTATTTTTATCGAACTTGTAATACTTATTCTTTTCGATCTTTTTTGTTTTTGTTTTATTCACATTATTCCTTAATTTCAAAAGTATAAAATGTTCTCTGTTGCAGGTTGCGATAATGTCAATGAATAATAAAGATGTTTTAAATGAACATCCATCTTGTGATCCGATTTGTATTTCCAAATTACAAGAAGCTTCAAATGCAACGAACTGTTTAACAGCTTCAGTACATGCTGTTAATCATACTGGCAGTTTGACAATTTCTGAGATGCCTTTTACATTAGAGTATGTTTATATTCTTTTAATTTAAACGAATCCACATATTTCTTTATCAGAATAGACTATTACTCGGCGAAAAGATGCTCTTGTGTTGCTGTTTTTGGATCAACTTTATTCATACTTCTAGGAATGACTTTTGCTATTCTGGTGGTGTGTTTAACAGCACCAAAATTAAGTATGTTTTTTGACTTAATTTTAAAATTGCTACAAATAGGTAGATATTCATTAAATCTAAAAACTACTTAGAAAAAACAGTGGCCGGAAAGTATAATAGATTGATTGTACCTTCACTGTTGATTGATATTTTTTTAAGTATATAATTTATTTTAACAATGTTCTTTAGGTAAATCATGTCAATTAAAATTTCAAACAATAATAGATGATGATTCATTCACACATAATTCAAATCCATATTTTCTTGTCACTGGTGATTTTAATCATGATAATTTACTCGATATCGTTGTTGCTAATTCTGGTACAAATAGTATTGGTATATTCCTTAATTATGGCAATAAAACATTCGCATCACAAATGACATTTTCAACAGAAGATCATTCTAGACCAATTTCAGTTGCTACAGGTGATTTTAACAATGATACTCATTTAGATATTGCTGTTGCCAATTATGATAGTCACAATATAGGTATATTTCTTGGCTATGGTAATGGTTCTTTCGCAAATCAAACAACATTTTCTACTGGTGCTTCTCATCCTGTCTCAATAGCTGTTGGTGACTTAAACAATGATCATTGGCTAGATATTGTCGTTGCCAATAATGGTACGAACAATATAGGTATACTTTTGGGATATGAAAATGGCTCTTTTGGAGATCCGATAACATATTTTACTGGCTATGATTCATTTCCTCATTTCATTGCTATTGATGACTTAAACAATGATCATAATCTAGACATTGTAGTAGCAAACTATGGTACTAATAATGTTGGCGTATTTCTTGGATATGGAAATGGGAATTTTACACCACAAATTATCTATTCAACTAGTCCACAATCTGGTCCCTATTCGATCGTTGTTAATGATTTCAATAAAGATGGACAATTAGATATTGCTGTGGCCAATTCTGGTAAGAACAATGTTGGTATATTTCTTGGTTACAGAAATGGAACATTTACATCACAAACGACATATTCGATTTCTCCTGGATCTCGTCCGCAATCGATTATTGTTGGTGATTTCAATCAAGATAATGAACTAGATATCGCTGTTTCTAATCATGACACAAACAATATTTGCGTTCTAGTTGGATATGGCAATGGGAGCTTTGCAATACCTACAATGCATTCCACCGATACTGATTCAATTCCATTCGCAATGACTGTTGGTGATTTTGATAACAACAATCAATCGGATATTGCTGTTGCCAATTTTGGTACGAACAACATATTGATGCTTATTGGATATGTTTTGATGCAATCAAAAAGTCCAACAGCCTATTCTACTGGAATCGGTTCACTTCCTTATCATATCACTATTGGAGATATTAATAATGATACTAATCTTGATCTAGTTGTTGCCAATTCTGGTACCGGCACTCTTGGCATATTTCTTGGTTATGGGAATGGAAGTTTCCAAGAACAAATAACATATCCATCAACAAAGAATGCTGGTGTGCGTGGACTTATTCTCAGTGATTTAGATGAAGATCATCAACTTGATATTGTTGTTGCTAATTCTAATGACGAAACTCTAGGAATACTATACGGATATGGCAATGGTTCATTTACTTCAGTAGTAACATATTTCACTGGAAGTCCTTCATCACCAAGATGGATCACTATTAATGATTTCAACAATGATAATCATCTCGATATTGTCTTTACTGATCAAGTCAGTGGATATATAGGTATTTTTCTAGGATATGGAAATAGAACGTTCGGAAATCTAATGAGATTTTTTTTCGGACATAAATCACAATTGTTTGGCATAGCTGCAGGAGATTTCAATCATGATGATAATTTAGATGTTGCTGTTGCCGATTATGGCACTGGTAATATCGGTATCTTTCTCGGATCTGGTAATGGCAGCTTTACATTATTTACTCTTTGTTCGACTGGAGATAAATCGCATGTGTCGTCGGTTACTGTCGTCGATTTAAACAATGATACTTACTTGGATTTTGTCGTCACTAATTCTGCCACGAACAATATAGGAGTATTTTTTGGTTTTGGCAACGGTAGCTTTGATAAACAGCTGTTATATTCAACAGGCATGAGTTCTGGATCTAGTTGGATTAGTGTGGCTGATTTTAACAACGACGGTTCGCTCGATCTTGCTGTCGCGAATCCCTTGACGAATAATGTAGGTATATTGCTTGGAAATCGTCAAGGATATTTTACTAATCAAACAATCTATTTAACTGGTTTAAATTCCAAACCATACTCGATTGCCGTTGGTGATTTCAATAAAGATAATCAATTAGATATTGCTGTAGCCAATTACGGAAGTAATAATGTCGCTATATTACTTGGACATCCTATTAAAAATTCTTCAAATCAAACAACTAATGCAATTGATAATAATTCACAAGTTAATTATAATAGTCAGTCGAATTCTACAATTACAGATTGGCTCATTAATGATAAACCGATATTATTAGGAGATTATTACGCAGGTTTCCAAAGTCAAACAATCTATTCAACAGGTTTTAGTTCTAATCCGTACTCTATTGCTATTGGTGATCTAAATAATGATACACACATGGATATTGTTGTTACCAATTCAGGAAATGAAAATCTTGGTGTCTTTCTTGGATATGGAAACGGAAGTTTTGCCACGCAAATAATCTATCCAATTGGTGTTGGTTCTAGTCCAGGTCATGTTATTATTGATGATTTTAACAGAGACAATTGGCTGGATGTTGCTATTACCGATGGTAATGATGACAATCTAATAATACTTCTAGGAAATGGAAGTGGAACGTTTTCAACACAACTGACATATTTCACTGGTTCTAGATCAAAGCCGAGTGCTCTTGCAGTTGGTTATTTCAATAATGATAAATATTTGGATCTTGTCGTTGCTAATAAAGAAAAAGATACTATTGGCATATTTTTTGGACTTGACTATACATTTTTCAAAAATCAAGAGTCATGTGACGCTGGCAAGGATTCAAGTCCAGATTCGTTGGCCGTTGGTGATTTCAATAACGATGGTCATTTAGATATGGTGACTACACTTTATTATGGTGGTAAGTTGGGTGTGTTTCTCGGCTATGGTAATGGCTCTTTTACATCATTAAGTACATATTCAGATATACGCTTTTCACAACCTCGCGCAGTCACTGTTGGTGACGTTAACAACGACAATCAACTGGATATTATAGCAGCGAAACGAGGTATTAATAGTATTAGTGTGGTATTAGGACATGGAAATGGCACGTTTGCAGATCCTCTATTGTATTCAACTGGTCCTAATACTCGACCACGTTCAGTGGCTGCAGGTGATTTTAATCATGACAATTGTCTCGATGTTACTGTAGCAAATTATGGTGCAAACAATATCGGTGTATTCTTTGGTTATGGAAACGGGACCTTTCAAAACGTAATAGCATTGTCAACAGGCAAACGTTCTCGTCCAAATTCGGTTACTGTTTTCGATATCAACAATGATACTCATTTGGATATAATCGTCGTTAATAGAGGAATTGATCAGGTGGGTGTATTTTTGGGATACGGCAACACAAGTTTTACACAACAGATGACTTTCTCAACTGGTGCTGATTCGTCTCCAACGGTTGCTATCGCTCGGGATTTCGACAAAGATGGAAAAGTAGATCTGGCTATTGCAAATTATGGCACAAGTAATGTCGTTATACTCTATGGATATGAGAACGGTGCTTTTAGAAACTCGCGTATATTTACAACTGGTACTAATTTTCATCCAGAGCAGATGGAAGTCGGTGACTTCAATAATGACAATCAACTAGATATCATCGTTATCGATAGTAATAGTCAATATGTGGGTGTCTTTTTTAGTTATAATGATGGAACATTTGCCAGTATATCGTTAGTTCCCCTAGAAGAGATTGCTTCTAGTATAGGTTATGTTGCTGTTGGTGACTTCAACAATGATACTCGCTTGGATTTCGCTTTGGCTGATTATGGCAATAACTATATTCAAGTATATCTTGCAAATGGCACTAAACCTTTCACAGGACAAACAATGTTCTACGATGTTGATCAAGGTGCACGTCCTTCTGCACTGGCTGTTGGTCATTTCAATAATGATAGTCATTTAGATCTTGTTATCGCCAATTATGGCACTAATAATATTGGCATACTATTTGGATATGGAAACAGAATGTTTTCAAATGTTAGAACATATTCGACTGGTGATGGTTCTCATCCTTTGTCGTTAACTGTTGGTGATTTCAATAACGACTCTCTAACAGATATTATCGTTGCAAACTATATGGCTGATAATATTATTGTATTTATTGGCTTAGGTAATGAAGAATTTTTTATTTTAACCACTTATTCAATGGGTCATAATTCTCATCCAATGTCAATTGCCGTAGGTGATTTTAATAGAGACTATAAAAAGGATATTGCAGTGACAAATTTCGGTACGAACAATATTTGCATTCTTTTTGGTTATGATAATGGAACGTTTACTAACCAAACATGGTATCCATTAGGCTATGATTCTCGACCAACTTGGATAGTTTTTAAAGATTTGAACAATGATACTTGGGATGACATCGCTGTTGCAACATATGGTATAGACAATATAAAAATTCTTTTAAATCTTTGTTAAAATTGAACTATATGTTTCATTTGATTTTTTTTCCTGTTTTTTGTTTTCGATTTTACTTTAAAGTTTATTTCTGTTTCTCATTTAATAATAATTATTGTATATATATATATATATAACTTATGTCTTAACCAACTTGGTTTTGAAAGGTACAGATATACATTTGATAATTTGATGAAAATGAGTTGCAGAATAACAATGGGATTCATCATACAATGTAAATAATTCAGTGGTACACATTCTGTGGTTAAGAAAGATAAACAGATGATTGAATACTATGTTATATCGATTAAAATCGATGAATTGACAGGAAAAAAAAACCGACTAAGAAGTTATATGCAAAATAAAGGAGAAAATTCAAAAGCATATTTTGTTCAAAATTTATTCTCTTTGAGATCTGGATATATTTATCACTAATCTATATTTTTCATATATTTTGAATAAAAAGTAATGAAGAACGAAAATTTTTATTGATTTTACTATTTAATCACAAAGGACGAAAATGTTATCATAGAAAAATTGACGAAGATAATTATTAACAAAATATCAAATGACAAAATTGCACTCAATTTTTGTTTTATTATATCGAATATAAAAATTTAAACTAAATTATAATTTATAAAGCCCAAAATGATTGTAAATTAAAGTATGAAATCGCCGATAGAATTAACAAAATACAACACTTTTTTTAAAATAATGATGACTTACTTAAATTTGACGTTATTGTTTATGATTCTTGTTCGAAAATTTTAGATTTAATCGACATGAAAATGAACTTAGCTTATCATTGATTGGCTTCTCAATAATAGATTCTATTCCAATGTTATAGTTGTTACACATTTTCAATTTACTTAATTCTTAAAAGTAATTGTTTGCTTTGTTTGTTGTATTTGATAAAGCTATCTTTATTCATTTCAATCAACTTTTCGATTCAGAATTCAATCATAAAATTACACGGTTACATCCTTTGAGTTCTCATACAATGGGCTACTTGATTTCAATCCGAATTTAGAAGAAAAAAAGACACTCGATTGGGTGTGGGTATGGGTTACAGCCCGGGGGGGGGGGGGTCCAGAAATTCTGGACTCAAACCTGGTTTATTGAATATTTTTTAGACCTAGATCCAATCCCAGTCCCGAATTGTACTCTTGACACTTAATGAAATTTATTTAATTCGCACCTGATAATCCTCCAAGAACACACCCTCAACAGTTCTGAAGCAATCTCGATTATGATCTTATAAGAATCAACCGTTAGTTGACTCTTTTTTTTCAGAGTAGCATCCATGAAGTCAAACCCGGACTCGACCGGTTCCGGATTCAGGACCAACCCGATGGGCTCTAGTGTGGGTATGTATACCAGTATTCTCTTCACTCACACCCACAAATGCATGTTATCCAGGAGAGTAGGAGTGATATTTTTAAAAAATTCAAGTCTGAACGGCCAGTGCTGATAGAGAAAAGACCAATTTCTAGATTTCTTTTGGAATTTTTAAAACTTTGTTTTTTGTTTGTCAAATTCTGAAATTGAAAACGAAATTGCAATTTGAAAATGTTGAAAATCTATGTAAAATTCGATAATCTCAAAGTTGTCTGTCTTCCTTCAATACCAAAGAAGAGAATAAGAAAAGAAATACGAGAAAAACTACAACTATGAGAAATAAAATAATCAATGCACTCAATCACAAAAGTACATATTTAAATAAATTCCTTTTTTTCTATCTTCTTCAATGAAAAAATAAATTGGTTAAGAAAATCTGTATTCAAGCAGAATTTTTCTTTCCATAAGGGTTTCATCTAAGTCTCAGCTCTGTATGTTCAAATAAGGGGTGGATGTAGTACGTAGTTGTTGGTGCTAGTTTTCATGTAGAGTCGCTATCAATCAACAGTTGAAAACAATGACCGCATATGCGAACCAGCATACTTACTGCTAATCGAAAACCCACACCTATACCTCGATTTACATAATTTCTTAACTTTCTGATTAAACCAATCTTCTATTTTAATTCTAATGTCATCTGGACCGCTGACTTGCACATAAAAGAATCTCTATACAAAACACTAATATATTCATTATCATATTACAAACGCTGCTTCATTTGAACTCAATTCGAAGAAAATAGGAACTGATCCAATCTCTGTTTTATCTTTCTCTTTTTTTTAATATTACCTTTGTTGTTGTATTCTTGATTATTATTTATTGTTTTGTTTCGATTCTTTTTCAAAATAAAATACGATAATCTGTCCACTTCAAACATATATCATGACAACAGAGTAATTTACGAATATTGGAGATTACTATATAGTCCTAATTGAGAGTCTCACAATTTATGTCACCTGAAGAAGTCCTTTAGCAAGGGGAAAACACGTTGTGAGCGCTTTAGATTCTCTACTCATTCGCTACTCTCAAAGATTAGATTATATCGCAGAAATCAAAGACTATTTATTGTTAATAGAATTGATAATTATAAGATCATAGCTATATCATTGTTTATTGTTTGTGTACGTTTTATTTTTGATATTGTTCAATATCAGGATCTTAAAATTCAGAAAATTTCTCAATAATTTTCTTTGTTAAAATTTTTTAAATCGTTAATTTAGACAACCAAGTAGTATTTATACTAAAAGTATAATAAATTAATTCTATGATCATTTCTGCTACATTATTCTTCTTTCAAAGTTATTATTGACGACCAAAATTAGAAGCAAAAAAAAAAAGTCAAAATATTGTTATCTTTTCTTACATAGTTTTCATTCTATAGAGACTTGCATTGACTGAACTATTACATACTTTAGCTCAAATCAATAGCTATTTCTTTCAAATATTGCAAATACGTATTTATTCATTTTTATGAAAAACATTTTTCTTTGCCTGCTTGAGGTTCGATAAAGAGTCGAGCGAGCTGCGTGATAAAAGAATGCAGTCATGGTTGCAATCGTCTAACTATCCCGATTGCCTCGATAAGCTTGAGTTATATTTCAGTCAATATGTTCTCATCATCTCACAATCGTAAATGGAGAAGTGCATCGTTCTTTCATATGCAACCAATCAATTCGTCGCGGACTATTCATTGTTATTGCTTCTTTCGTTTCGTATATAGAACGAATTTTCTTGTGATGGATAGACTGTCGATTAATTGGTTTAGCATCGATATTTTGTTACACGTACATTTACTATGTAGGGGTTTTCTTTGATGAAGAGCGCAGAGAAATAGTGTTCATTATTCAGAGTTGGCAGATGTTTACTATATAGAGGATATATATACATTAATAGAATTTATATATTTTCTCTCTTATTTAGAAAAAAACTATTGTTTCGTTTGATTCAACACTTGAAGATCTGTAATTAATACCCCACTGTATCGTATAGCGTTTTGCAATATCTCGTTCTCGACGTAAGACATCATATATGCGGCTATATTGACTAGATGATAGTAGATTTTGTACTTCAGTCATCCAGCTATAAAATTGATCATCAGAAATTGCTGCAAAACGATTCAATGTTTCACTTATTAGAGGACGATCTGCTATCGGCAGCTTGTTGAGATATTGTTCGAATTTTCTTGCTTGATCTATTGGATCAAATTTAATGACGGAAAGATGTTTATAATGGAACTTAGAGGCTATAATACTGATGGCATTAAGTTTATCCATGCCAAAGCAGGCACCATGATCAATTAGATATACTTTCAATTTTACAGTATCATCATTAATATTAGTTGTATTCGGTATTGTAATTACAATATTTCGTTGATTACGATCTACATTCTGTATTATACGATCGAATAGATCCATACATTCTATTATTGGTTCAGTTAATAGTAATTTTCTTTTTTTTTTTGGTAAGTCCATAAATGTAATACTTTTCTCATTTTCATGAGCAACATCAGTATGTAAAGTTACTAGTTCATTTTGATAAATTGCAATTTGTACCTCATTAACAGGTAAACCAAGTTGCCTTCCTAAAATATAGGCTAGCCATTCATTAGCAGCACACAATGGATGATCTTCTATTTTGACCATGATTCGTTGACCTTGAGGATTACGCATCCAGAAGGATGGGCTACTAAAACCTTTATCAGGATTTTCGCCTTCGAACTTCCAATCTGATGTAATTTCACTAAATGCTGGCTTAAGTGAATTTTTAGTAGTTTGTTGTTTCATTGCAATTTGATCTTGTTCGGCTAAATCTCGCTTTACAGCTTCTACGATAACATCACCGGTATGTATATCTTGTGCACGCATATTGATCGCATGCATTATATCATCAAGCATTGTTTTAATGGGACCTTGTACCAACCGAATAATATTATTGGATAGACGTATCTTTTGACTAGTTTTTGGTGTTGTATTAGGACCAATAATTATTATCGTTTCTTCTTCATCTTCATCTAGATTCGTTTCGTTTTGTGGTTCAGTTAGAACAGAATCATTTTCATTTAGATCTAAGATAGTGGGACTTATCTGTTTGAAGAGTAGATGAGACAGTGTTGAAATGTCATCTGATTTTTGTGACATATTCTTTATTAAAGTACCAACAACATATTGGCAATGACATTCTTTTTTCGATGATACAGGATTCAATGGTGGTGATTTCATCATTTCAGATTGATTGTTCGATGGAACATTAATATCGATAATATGTGATTGTTCTTGTGATGCTCGTTTTTGATAATCATTATTTATTTCATCAAATTTTACTTGTAATTTCTCAATATCTTTTCTTAAATGTTCAATATCATTTTCTAAATAATTATTTTTTTCAGACTTTAATCCATTTCTCATCGTAATCGATTTCTTTTTCAAATCTTGTTTATCTTCATTAATAAGATCTTGTAACTGTTCTTGTATTATATTTGCTGTTTCTTCAAATTCGTCCGATTTCATTTTAAATTCATAAATTTGCTTTATAAAATCTAATTTAACATCTGGTGATGATTGTGATATTAATGACTTAAATTTTTCCCACAATAATTCTTTAGTATGTATAACATGTTCAAAATCTTCTTGAAGTTTGCTTTGATGGTCCAAACAATGATCTATACAATATTTTTGTCCGCATCCTTGACAATAATTCATAGGTACTCTTTCACATTTTACATCATAGTTACAATATTCGTCCGATGATTGATCAATTGAATTTGAAGAAACCATTTTTAGAAGAGTGCAAACAAACTGTATGAAAAGCTAAAATTTACAAAAGTAGACGATGAATGCATTACATTGAAATTTCATGCAAATAAATTTCAGATTTAATTAAATATAATAAAAAAAAACAAAAAGATTTTAGAAAAGTTAAAATAGTTATAAAAATGATGCGTAACTCATAAATCAGAACAAAGTTTATGAAATGGTTTCGGAGTCATAATTACTCTGACAACATGTTTAGATACAGTGAACAGATCACATCATAATTGATCTACTAATACTCTCATTCATCAATATAAAGCGATCACTCAATCACGACTCAATATAACAATTTAACTTTAAAGGTAAACCTTTAGATAGTTTGCCGAAAAAATCAATCTCACAATTTTGGATACCGCAATCACAAAAATCTTTGATTTTGCGGTCAAGGAAAGACTAGTATGAGAAACCAACAGTCTCTTGATCAATCTAAATATGAATATCACTAATTCGATATTATGCATATAAATATACGCATCACTGATCCGACGTTATTCATACAAATGTGCATACATTAATCCGACGTCATCCATATAAACGTGCACTCAACTAAACAAAAAATATCTATACAAATGCGCACGTCAACGGTTTGACGTCATCCATACAAATACAGACGTATTATCGGATTATTTTTATTTTTGTTTACGTTTGTGGATAATAGCATGTAAGCCTACTTAATAAACCATAGTATACATCTTATAATAAATGTAACTTCAGGGTAAATAATTAGTTTCAATACATCAATAGAATATCTTCTGTATATACAATTCATTTGAAGTTACTCGGTTTATAATTAGGAGAGGATTCGCGACATCAACATCACTTCAAAATAGACAATCAAACTCGTCAAATTTTTAAATTCCAATTCAAACTTGTCATTCTTTAGATTTTAGTATGAAAATTTTATTATGAAAACATCAGATCTTTGATTGAATAATGAGAGTGAGTGGTTGTCACTCTTATTTATGACAACGTGGTTGAAATTTGAAAATTGAAATCAGCTTTCAAATTCTATACTAATGATTATTGTCTCACTGGTAAAATTTTTACAAGTGCTTTGAGAAATAAATATACAACATAAGATAAAAATTGATGTTGAACTATTGTCTATGTTACGAATTTATTTACAGTAAGACGTGACTAAAAGTGATTTACACAAATAAACAAACAAGAGAAAATACTACTCAACGCAATATGTATAAAATAGATATTGCAATTTGTATGTGACTAGACGAAAATGAGGTTTCAACGAATTCATTATTATGGTTTATGTAGGTTAGCTTATTGTTAGGTTATCGTCATATAGCAACAGAAAAAGTTTAACATTTATTTTTATATATATATTAATATTTACTAGTTTTGATAGAACTCAACAGGATATAAATTTCAATGATAAAATATGTTATATTATGTATTGCTTATATGATATATTGGCATTTTTATTAATGTCAATTACAGAGTTAAATGGTCATGGTCATTTTTCGAATAATTTTCAATCGCTCAGCACTATCAACGTTCGAATTCCACCAATGGACAAAAAAAAACGAGTTCCAAGGCCTCCACCTCTTTCTAACATTCGTTAGATTCGAAGACGTTTTCTACGAATTATTTTATATTGATATTTTTTTTGTTGCCTATTTCGATAAATTGTCATGATAACTTAATCTTAGGTTACACCAAATTATAGCCCAATTTACTTTGTATATGCAGTAAGATGATCACATTTTAAAATGATCTCGTTAAAAAAAAGTGATAAAAAAAACGATTGGAAGATGTGCAAATTTTACCATGTATACAGTGGAATTTGACCTACAATTTGGTGTAATTTAAGGTTAACTTATCATGATAAATTATTTCATTTTTACAATAATCAATAAAATGATTTCCATCAAATGATATTACACAAAATGTATGTTAAGATACAAAAAAATAAATGATGTTAATTGTAAAATTATATTTCTATAAGCAAAAACAATTTTTATCTTGATATTCATCTATTGACTATGAACGTATAACTAACATTTTCATTTTCCAACTTTTTAGAAATATAAATTGACTTAAACTAGAAAGAAAATATTGAAGATTTTATTTCGCTTATTTAAAATAAAATTATTAAATATTAGTTTTCTTCTGCTAGGAAATACTTAATCATTATCCACTTAATTTGATATGAAGTTGATAACACCTGTTCATTAAAACATTATAGAAATTCTAATATATATATATATATTTATCTTATTAATAATTTTTTTTTGAAACTCTATAAAAGTTAAAATTATTCTCGTTAAACTCAAATAAAGAATGAAAAATCTAAATGAATATGATTGCATACGCTGTTTGACGTTATCTTTGATCTTGTATATCTCTACTAAAAATTAAAAGAATATAATTGATGGTAATAATAAATAATTAACTGTTTACATACATTTGACTAGGTTTTCAAAGAGAAATAATTATTTATTAGTATTAAGCTCAATAAGAAAAAGACGAATACGAATTTGTCCATCAAAAACAAAACTTACCTATTTTTTTCATTTTTACATATTTATTGAAAAAATCTCGATAATATCTTTGATATTTAATAAAATTGAACATTTATAGTTTCGTGTATCTCTACAAACGTCGATGCCAATTATCTCTTGGCAATCTAAAATTAATTGAGTGACTGAAAGCTAAAATGGATGTGAGTGCGGGTTTTATTTCCCTTCATTGTTACTATGCATAACGTCACTGATGAGATTCAGTTCAAGCAACAAGAATTAAATCAAGAATTCTCTAGTCGTCTAACAGTTCATAGTACCCATGTGAAGCGACTGTAAGATACAAAATGAGATATTCATCAAATTCGGTCGATCACATTTAGTAACACATCTGCCGTGAATATTAAAATGATCGTGAGTTCATGAAATAACCGTTGTTCAAAGTTGAAACTAATATCCATATGTCCTTCTTTATCTTTACTGACAATGAAAAACAAAAAAGAGTGAGTATCAAATTTTTGATCTTTTCAATTTGATATCATTTCTAATACAATTGTAATAAATTAATTTTACTATAAGTACGAACAAGATATTCATCAGACAAACAATTCCATCTTTTCTCTATTAGCTCAGGAGGCCTGCGATCCAAGACTTATTCATAAAACAACAATCAGCTATGTTCATCTAACTCTTACTAATACATTCATCACCACATGCCCATGAAAAATTAAACTCAACAAATATCAGAACCTTCCATTCATGCTACATTCTCTCGAGAAACTATGCTTATTTATAAGTAAGACTACTAAAGCTTCCTCTCAACATGCAAACCTTACCTATTACTTTTGTCTGTTAAAGTTTAGTTGAAACCATTGTACAGAGGAGAAATCGAGTCATTTATTGACACATTCTTATCAGTGAAGTTTACATCGCGATCATGGCAACTTGAACTCATCCCCAAGATAGTCTTCATAGCTGTGAATAGTTATTGTGAACTTTGATAGATACATGTAAACATGTGACTATACATATGCAAGGAAACACACAGATACACACAAATTTATTTTGTTTCATATGACCCTTTCGTTGGTTGAGCAATGGTTAAAAGTTAGATCTGATGAAGAATAGATATATCGGGTCATAGACTGACTTATTGAGAACAAAAAGTAGAGAAACTCTTTCAACTTTCTAAAAGTTAATTCAGTGTTTTTGCACAGGACGCACAAACATCTAAAGATCGGCTAAAGATCACTTCTGCATAACGAAATACTACTGACTAACGCTATCCACCACCAAATTCGTGCTTACATCTTAACACTCCAAGTACTTGAATTCAAGAACATGCAATAGGACAAAACTCATCCTGTATAAATGCGAAGTTTTCACTCTGTCCTCGATGACCTTAACGTCTTAAAATATCTGTTAGGAAGTAAGTTCCTTCTAACTAGATTCTATAAAATAACACCCCGTGTTCCTTATCATCTGCTCTAATTGGATCCTTCATCTCTTCGCATGCATCTGTTTTAGTCATATACTGTGCTGGCTTTTCAACATAGTTTTCTGTTCTATTTGCACGAAAAATTTTAGACTTTTCCATCTTGTTGTACTTTCCGAAAATATTTTTAGGGTTTTCTCAAACTACTCATCTACTGGACTCTTTCCTGCACTAAAAGTAGTATGATAAAGTGAGTTCTTCTGGTTTTGTGTCGAATATAGATACTGCTTGTGATGAAAATATAAAATCAGCTGTTATGGGCTTTACGGAAAAATAGTATTTAAAAACTATAATTAACACTTTCGAAAAATTGAAATATATATTTATGTACGAAATCGTGTTTCAGTAAAAGTATGGTCCTCGCCAATTTTGAGGGAGCACCTTCTTACCGATCAAAATTAAAAACATAAATATTATAAGTGCAACATCATTCATACATCAAATCTTTGAAATAAGTTTTCCGTGCTATGCTCTAATTCCTTCTCTGCTTCGGCAAGTAAATGTTCTCTTCCATGGTACCAATTCGTATAGGAAACAATCACCATCGCTTCCGACACAGCATCGTTCATATTCTTTCGTTTTTCGAATCTCTCTTGGTACGTTTTCATTCGTTCTTCACCAAGTAATGCGCAAAGACGTTTACGAAGAAAAGTTGCCTCTTGTTCGCCTTTCCATTCGCTTTCAGATGTCATTGTTTCAAAATCTTGATCAGTAACCATCAACGACGACCATTCCCAGTCGATTAAAGCTCGTATGACTTTTTCATTGGGGTCAATAATAATATTCTTGGGTGCTGTATCCGTATGCGTGAGCACTGCTCTCTCATCAAATACAGATTTCCTTTGTTTTTCTCGTAATAATCTGATGATTGCTTCAAATTTCGGAACATAGCAGGAATACTTGCATTCCAACATTTCTGCTAGTCTATACTGTATGTGATCACACGAGTAGTTGTAGATATCGTCATAAGGACCCAATCCAGAATCAACGTTCGGACATAAGACAGCTTCGAACGTCCCGTTTTTCTCTACAATCTTTTCAAAACAGCCTAACTTGTTAGCATCTGCAGAGGTAATATCTATATTAACAATATCCGCGTAAATTTTTGCAAGTTGGTTCAAGTAAGGTTTTCGTTCCTCAAAACTCAGCGAATCATAAACTTCGGATAGTGGAATTCCTGGTACGTACGTCATAAGAATGTACTCGTATCCCATAAGTTCGTTCGTGTACGAGTAGAATATGACTCTGGGTACCGGTATGTCTGTGTGTTTGTACAAAAAATCAAGTACGGCTGCTTCATTTCTTGTCTTGAGTGTCTTCCAAAGAGGATTGGTTACCTTGAGGATGTATTGCTGACCGTTGGCTATCCTTATGTGATATATTGGGTTCCAAAATCCATTTACGATACGTGATGATGTGAATTGTTCATCGTACGAAAGTACATTTGCGTGACGCAGAACTTTTTCGATTTGCTCATTGGTAATCTGATGAGTATGTATCGTCATTTTTGGTGGTTTGCTGTGTGCAAACTGTCTAAGCTATCCTAGAATAGAAAAAACTTCAATCGTCCCTATTTTAGTGAAGACGTTGCTCAAACAACGGTACCTTCCAAAAGTCAAAACAGATGTGGAAGCGCAGTTTTTAAAGTAAATGATCTGTAGTGTCTTCAAAAATATTAGAAGCGCATTTCGAAAACGACAGGCTTATTTGCCTACATTTCGTTGCGTCTGACGATTGGACATTACAGATTTTTCTCATTACTTGGACGCAACGAAAGTCAAATACAAAGAACACGCACGTACACGAGAAAGAAGAACACAAGGAACGACAAAGACATCATTTTTGGCCTCTCTGTGGGTCGGCATTATCATTCTTATCATCGTATTTTGAAACCCAATATATCAAATTAATCAAAAGATTCGACAGAAAATCTCGACTGAACCTGTAAGAAGTGAGAAACCGATCAAAGAGATATTGTTGAATGGCGAATGACGAAATGTGTATTTCAACTGTATTTCTATTTGTGTTTGAAAAAAAAAATGAAATGTACACAATGAGTTTTTTTTTATCGTCTCATTTTTCTTTCAACTTGCATCATATTTAAACGTTTTTTCACCACGATATATATTGTTTCGAAAGTAAATAGAGCATTGATAAAGTGTAATTTGCCTATCGGTAGATGATGTCATTCTCATGTCCTTTTACAGTCATCTTAAAATTACTTAATTTTGAGGTAAATAACGCGCGTTCGATAAGGTAGATGATAAATAATTGCAAGCGAACAAGAAAAATGGTGAAAGAAGAAGAAAAAACGATCGTAATAATAAGCTGCCAGGTTTGTTCGTCGTCAAGTATCTTTCTCTCTTGGGTATTAGTATAATATACTCTGACCTAGAGGTGGGTGTGGATGTGGATGTTTCGTATGGTATAAGAGAACACTTACGCCAACAACGACAACCACACCCTTAATATAAAGAAATACATGGTTTTATGAATTGATTAAAAATTTATTTTAAGAAAACACAATCCATCTACATGCATTTTTCACTTTAGGATGAGCTCATATGTAAAAATATAATTTGCTAAGATATAGCAAAAGAAAACTCGTTACACAAGAAGCAAAAAAGCAATAGATAATCTGTCGTTAATGATATCTTTCAAAGAAATATTATGAAAAGAATTATCTCTTATCAAGATGTTGAATATTCTTCTTTTACTTTACCGACAAGAAGATATCTTTAGAGAATATTGTAGGAAATTTTCAAACATGCAAATGAAACGAAGATTTGTATTAGACATCTTTTTTTTTAAAATTTTCATGGTTGATTTTGAAAGAAAAATTATTGAATTGATTTGTAAGTTTTTGCAATTTAGAAAAAATATATTCAACACATATTCATTTCATTTATTTAACTATTATCAATAATAACAACAGTGACACATCTTTCAATAATTTAAATAGTGACTCTATCCATTGTTTTCACCATTCTTTATGTATTTTCATACTGCATTTGACAATCGTAGCATTTTTTTTCCTTCCAAGTTGTGGCTCATAGAAATGAGTCCATGGAAAAACAATATCTTATAATTAATGTAAATGTAATGATAGGTTTCTGTTGTACATATATTTCACGAATGTAATAATGTATGTGTAACACGAGAGAATATAAAAAGAAGTTGCAACAAATAACTTTATTCAAAATAATACTAGCTTCTTGTTTAAGAATAATAAACATAAAAAATCTTCAACAGTGCTGACAATTACAAAAATTAACCATCATTTTTTTTCCTTAATATGTTATTAATCCATATCTAGATTTTGATTATTCATACGACTACTAATTATAATTGAGAACATAATAACTCTGAATCTATCAATTGCAGTAAAGATAATATTGTTTAGATCTTTATCCTCCATTAGGTGTAGGTGTGGGTATGCGAATGAGAGCTAAATTGAAGAGAAGATCACAAGACAGGTTCAAATCCATATGAGTCACTCTAAAATAGATTTATGGACCCATAACTTGAACAAGTTAATACTTAATCGTCAGATACTCTTGTTGAGTAACTTCTTCCTTACACTACCACAATGATTGCAACTGACAAGAAAGATTGCTTGAAGAATATAACAAGTTGGTCCTCATGTCTCTATCTATCAAATATGGTTAAAGAAATAATATCGTTTAGAAGTGTTTATCTAAGAGACACACGATATTAGATCTAAAATGTACTACAATAAAATCAAAATTGGACAAAAACAAAAAGCATTATATTGATTCAATGAAGTCTACAGAAAACGGAGGATCATCATGCGAGAAAATATTTGCTAAATATTTTCCTAACAAATAGAATAGGAAATGAAATGTTTTTTTTTGTTAGAAATTTTGTTTTAGAATATGACAGCACTATCTTGCATTAGTTACTCATCAGTAACTATGACACAGTCTTTGTGATGTTGTCAATTTGTGCTTCTTCTCATCATACATTATTCATCGCTCGATATTGAACAAATATTTTTTGTGGAAAAATAATACTCGTATAAAAAGTAATAAACATGTCTATATATATCCATTATGTCGTCATTCTTTGATCTCCGAGATAGGACTTCAATTTTTTTTTCTTTTCTAGCTTGATAGGAGCATTGAAAATGTTTGAAATTATGTTTGCCAGTAACAGTAGTTATTATTTTGTCGACGATGAGAATAGAAAGGTAAATACGCTTGTCATCAGCAAAACATTTAACTCATATATCTATAAATGAGAGAGCAATGAGAGCATATTACTTCTAAAAGCAAAACAAATGACTGTAGATAAACGAGTATTAGCAATTGCCAGTGGCAGCATCCTGACTGTGGCCTGTATCTTTTTCATTGTGAGCAATGCTTTACCTTCATGGTATGTAGTCTGATATTTCTTTCGTACTTAATAAAATGCTATTTAATATCGGATGGTCTAGGGAACCGCAAAACATGAATAATCTCTTTTTTTTTGAATGAAATTATTAGCAAAATAAGCTGAATATTGATCATTGTTGATCAGTATCATGAAATTAGTTGTTGAATCATAATTCTTGATTGAGATGGACTTCATTCTATACAATGAGAAAGAGAACGCTTAATTCTACGAAAAACTTATCTTGATCATCGTTCTAGTTGAACAACTATAGAAATCAACCTGAATTTTTCATGATACAGCTTGAGATTAAATATTCTTGTATATTTTTGTAGAGAATTTTACGACACATCTTTTCATTAAAAAAGTTGAAAAAAATCATTTAGCCTTTATGAAGAAAAGCTGAAAATAAAGAGTCATTCATTTTTTCTTGATCATCCGCGATATATGCTATGAAAATCTAGAATTGCATTACACAATTCACACATCTTTGTATCTTACGTTGGTATCGTGTCAACAATTAACTTGTTAAAGACAAAATATCCATAAATAAATGTTACGAATTGCGTAGTTGTGCTGTCCGCTTGAGCTATTATTTGTGCGATAGAAGAAATCAACAACACAAAATAATCAACCGATACTTGTAACACAGATGTTGCTCTGAATTTAAATACGAGAACAGTACAAGATATTTAAATCAAGGATTTTTATTTCGTTAGTTTAAGTAGAAATTCTAGATCTCTTTAAAACATTGAAGAGAAAAAATGTTGAACTTTAGTCCGTCTTCAGAGTAAATACTTTTCATTGATTCTTGTTTAACTGAAATAATACAAGTAACAGAAGAATAGTTTCTTTTTTCTGAGTTTTTTTTTCTTATAGAGCTGTGCTGAAAAAAAATAAAATTTACCTCTTCGAATCATGGTGATTAAAAGTATAGTGACGTATATATGATAGAGGTTCAACAACAATAACAAAATTTTCAGAACTAACCGCTTTTATATTCAACAGAAATAGAGAGCATTTTTCTTCGATGATACACGAAAATTTTTATAGTATATGTAAACAATTGAAATGCAGACATTTTAACTGTTTACCGACTACCACAGTATTTGCTGTTCTTTATTTACACTATGTATCTCATTTTCAAGTTGTATGTATGTTTGAGTCGAGATTCGACCGAGTGATACGCAAACGTATGAAATATTATAAACTCTGTGTAGAATACATTATTTGCATGTTCAGTAAGTTTATAATGTCTAATGTACGCTTGAGCAAAAATGAATATTATAATGATGATAGCAAAAGAAATAAGTAATTCTTTACATAGATATTGATACTTTTACAAAATTGATCTCTTATTCATGCCGTTGCCTCTCACACAAAACAAAAAAGTGTCTATAATACTATACGTTGGCGTTTGTTTTTAGGAGTTCACTTGAATTGGATTTACCAGAGAGTGCTTTAACACAGGCTGGCTCGACAATATCTACTTTAAAGAAAGAAACTTTTGGTCTATGGGGCACTTGCATCTCTGATCCTGATGGAACAACATGTTTCAATTTTCCATCATCGTGCTCATCGGCAACTGGTAAAGAGGCTTCTAACTGTCACAAACTGATGACAGCTCGAGCGTTCATAACTATTGCTTGTATTATATCAGGAGTTTCGGCTATATGTCTTTTCGTATGTGCAGTACAAAGTATAAATCAGAATCAAATTGTTATTATGACAAGCAAAGCTCTTGCATTTGGCTCCTTTGTGGCAGGTGTCATTGGTCTTGCAGTAGGTATCGCTGTTACTACTGAGACCAATGGATTGCCAATAAAGGCGTCGGTGAGTGTGGCAGCGATATTAGCAATAGTGGCTGTTGTCATCAATCTATTTGGTGCTCTTTTGTCACTAATGATTCGTTAAATACCCAAATTATTATTTTGCGAACACTTGCAGCTAAATCTATCATACTTTTTTTAATTTTTGCTTTATGTATGATTTTGACTTTACTGTCTCTTCTTGATCATCTAATTATATGAATAAAAGCTTTCAGTACAATTTCTGTGCGATTAAAATGTGAACTATGATGATGCCACTGAAATCATAATCGAGAAACCTCATTACATCTATCATAGTTCGTGCCGAAATCAATGACCAACAGACCAAGTGTGGGTGTGGATGTGAGCCTTTCGTTACCCACACTATAAAAATAAATCGTTAATTGAGAACATAAGAAAAAAAAGCTGTTAACAGAATCTTACCGAGAATAAAATGTGAAATATGAAATCACTAACTGTTTTAATAATACAGCAAAGAAAATATTTAATCAATAAATATTTAATTTTATCTGAAAATAACAATATAATAGGAGGCTCATAAAAAATAATATTTATTCTAGAGTCAACAATTTCATCAGAAACCTAATCAATTCTAGCTTCCTTATGCATAGATTACCAAGGTTTACTATTCATTGAAATAAAACGAGATAAAAGAATCTTAATACATGAATACTTAATTGATATAAAGAAAATAGATGGTTTTATTAATGGATTAAAAATTGTGTTCAAAGGAAAGAAAAACGATCTATTTACTTGAATTTTTCACTTAAGGATGAATTCATGTGTAAAAAAAATAATCCGCTGAGATACAACAAAGAAAATTCATTATATCAGAAAAAAAACAATAGATGAACTGTCATTAATAATGTCTTTCAAGGAAATACTAGGAGAAACATTATCTTTCTCCAAGATATTGAACATTTTTCTTTAATTTCACTGATATTTTTTCTTTTCTTTTTGAATTTCCATGATTTAGTCTGACAGAAAAATTTATTGAATTGATTTTTAATTGTTTTGCAAGAAAATATTTTATTTATCTATATGTCAATTTCCACTGCTCATGGGACTACTAATCTTAATTGAGAACGTTATAATTCTGAATTTATCGATTGTCATAAAGATAACTTTGCTTAACTCTTTATCCCAGTTGGCCACTAGGAGTGTCTGTTTGTAGAACGATTGCAAAAAGAAAATAAAAGAAAAATGGGACTTGAACATGATAAAAATAGTTTTTTTTTCGCCATTCCATCGTTGAAATGACGGCTGTACAAAATCGATAATTTTGAGAAAATAAAAAAATTTGAATTTTTCAAAACCATTTGTTCTCTATCTACGGTCAATAGAAATCTTTTGGAATTTCCGTGCGATACAAATCAATGAAGAAATCCGCTAATGAGTTGAATATGTTTCGAATGCTGCATGATAACTTGGCGAATTACACATACCAAAGCATATAATTGACCATAAAGTCATGATTGGACAGCTGAAGAAAAATCAAGAATAAAGTTGATATGTTTTATAAACCTCAACTCACCAGAAGTTGAAATAGTATTTATTATAAACTAAATGGTTTCAAAGGTTATAAAATGGCTCAAAGCAAAGTAGATGCTTATGTTACAAGATGTGTTAAAAATACAAATATTGTGTTGACATTAACCTTTATCGGTTCACTTCTTTCTTTTTTCATTATTCTAATGTCATTGGATAGATGCTGCCATTGTCCACTCCATAATATGATCAGAGAAAAAAAAAACTCACAGCTTAATATGTCGTTCAATGCTCTTTCTCCACCATACGGCTACTAGACCAATCAAATGGTACTAAACGAAGACATGGATACGCAATGGATCAGACCGCATGATTGGCTTATTCGGCAGGCTAATATTCTACTTGTAGAGTTATTTTATCAGTGACTCTTCTGGAACTGCTGTGGAGGATAAAAGATTAAAACTACTTGGGACATACCGAAAATAGTGTCGCCATTATCTTATTTCCATATAGAAAGCTTGAAGAGATTTTCTTTTTTTTTTATATAGTGATAGAGAAAACAATGCTCTATTTTTCTGTGCTATTTGATCACTATTGAACTAATATCGTAATAATAATATCAGGATAAGAACTGTTTCAAAAAAAGCTGAGTATTTTTTAAATAACTTTTCATAGGAACAAGATAGAGAGCTGTAGTTTTCACCGTTCGAAAGAGGAGATGAAAATCCATCGAATTCTATATTATGAGTTTTCTAGATATGTTGTCTGGAATTTGTTTCATCAATCTTCTAAGTGTCAAAAAAATGTTTATTCTTTTAATTAAAAAAACAAACAACAACAACACATTTTTTCACAGAAGTTACTAGAAAAACCACTTACATCTTCAACTAAGATATATATGACTCCCGAAAAATTGATTTCAAACATGTCAATCTTATGTAGTTTTGTACATCTACCATTGTCGGTTTGAATGCACACCTTACAATTAAAAATTCATTGTACATACCTCGTGAAGTAGATTTATTTTTAAAGAAATCGAGTGAAAACCTTTAAAAAAAATCAGATCGAAAAATTCTGAAGCATACGATTCGATGCATCTTCATCACTTCTTTCGAACGGTGAAGACCACAGCGCTCTATCTTGTTTCTATGAAAATTTGTTCGAAAAATACTTCCTCGATCTTGTTGTTTTAAATAGCATTCTTATCACAATATAATTATTACTATTATGATATTAGTTCAATAGTGATCGAATAATACAGAAAAATAGAGCGTCCTTCTTTTCTATCACTACATTAAAAAAAATCTCTTCCAGCTTTCTATGTGAAAATAAGATAATGACGACAGTACTTTTGTTATGCCATAAGTACATTAACCAGAAACTTATTATGAGAAAATAAATATCAAATTTTCATTTAATTCAAATAGTAATCATCGTAAACCATAAATAAACAATGTATTAAAAATCACAATCATACAAATACAACTATAATCACACCTGCAAAACTTTTATCTTATTTATCGTAAGAAACAAAAAACCATTAGAGATGTTGATAATGAAAGTAAGTGATGATTTTAAATTTTAGTTCAAGTCATTAAATCAACTGCTAAATAATCATAAATTAATATGAAAAAATAATTTTGAGATTTTGTAATATTAGTCATAAATAACAGGAAAAATATGCAGTAAAAAATTTTATTTGTAATTTTTGTTTTGTAATATAATGGATATTTCAGAGGAGATTGCACTAAATTTCAGTATTTCTTTCCCTCACTTGTTATTGTGAAGAACATTTCGTTTATGTGCCGAAGGATAGAGAATTAGAAACTCTACAAAGTTATCGGCTTGACTATTCAAATAAGTTTTCTAGATTAGTGTCGACTTTAAAATATGAACATCCATTCAATTGCTCAGCTGTGACGTTGAAAAAATCCAAAAAGATACGCGAAGTTGTTTTTTTTACGAAAGATTCCGCGAGAATTTTAGGAATGCTACAAAGCTTTTCATCAAACTCTGCATTTTTTAAAATATATGTTTCAGAATTTTAAGTGAACTATTTTGGATAAGTGGCTTTGAAGTTAAAAAGAACTGAAAGTACGGAAGGAAGCCTTTTATGATAGACCTGTATAATTGAGTGTGGATGTAGGTGTGAAGGTATGTGTCGTTTAGCACATCACTCTCATACCCAAACGCGCACCTACACTATAACTAATCTTTAGCCCTGATTGTTACCCTATATTTGAATTTCAGACAAAATCGATCAGGAAAGTTAGTTATGAACAAATATCTTTAGACAGATTAAATGTGACACTCAAATGTGTCAACATCGTTGATGCTTCTTTGAAAGCCTAAAAAGTAGAGAGATAGGTTGTGGCTGGGGTGAACATGATTCTGTGGGTGTAAGTCGCCTTCCAGAGAGACAAAAGTTTTTGACAACGCATGCAAACATACAAGAAAGCAGAAAAAGCAATTGTTTTCCTCTCACAACTAGAAACCATGATTGTGAGCGAAAAATACCCATTTTTCTGCTTTCCTGTATGTTTACACTCGTTTTGAAGAATTTTTGTATGCCTAGACCGAGCGTGTACTTCTGGGGGTGTGAATAATCAGACATTCACATCCGCATTCTGAAGTACATGCACTTATATCATTTTTCGACTCATTTGGCGAATGTAGTTGGTTTTTACTTAAAACCCGCTCTTTTTGAACGAAACCGATGAAATTTTGTGTCGTCAAAATGCAAGCTTTGTCCATAAGTCAGATCCGACAGAAGAGTGAAATCTCAGAAAAGCCGAGACCAAGAGTCTTCGTCTTATCTTGTCCTTCGTATATGCCTAGTTCAACACTCAACCTCTACAATAATCTGCTGAAAAGTTCTCATGAAAAATGAAGTCTTTTGAGTAATGCATTCGAACAAGAATGACTTCATATAATCTTTGGTCTGAGCAAAAGTTTTGGTGGGAAAATGAAAAGTTGGATGTTAGAATCATAGGAGAACCATTAAAGGCATATTTTTAAGCCATGCTTTTAGCGAAATATTTGACTGAGTTTCTGCGTGTGTTAGAATTCGTCAGATTCATTTGTATGAATCTTAACGCATCTGACTCTCGGAAATCTTTAAATTAATGTGTAGTCTTCTAGGATCCGACTAGCTCGATAAGCTCTATCTGACTTGTTTTTCTCTTGAAACAGAGCTGGGTAAGTACGGATTTTCTCGAGTATGAGTACCACAAAAATAGTACTTGCACAGTTCTGTCTTGATTATTCATGGTGAGTCAGATTGACATGTCTTTGCAACTTACGAGACATGCACATTATTTGCACATGCAAAACGGTAAATTTTGCTTTCTATCAAATACAAATGCAACAACTATAATGACAATGCTTTACTTCTCCTTAGTCAATATAAGTATGTGGATATTGTGTTGTTCTGTTGTGTTATGATAATGGCCATGTGGTCTACTTTGTTGATCGCAGGAGTCGTATTCTTTATTCTTTATCGTCTCATCAGATTCTGGATATTTTATCCATGGTATATTCAAAGAGATTTACGTAATCAAGGTGTTCCTGGAAAGTACATACCTATACTTGGCGATTTATTAGGTCATCGTCAAGCCTATCTTGCCGATGATCCTCTCTCATATGCTAATGAGATGACGGCAAAATACGGAGACTACTATTATTCGTCCTTCGGCCCGTTGCCTTGTCTCAATGTCAGCGACCCGTCATTGATTGAAGACGTATTGAAGACAAATGCACGTGCCTACCATAGGGCTAGTCTTGGACGAGAAATTCTTGCAGCATTACTCGGTTATGAAAATATCTTGTTGGCTGAAGGTGACAATCATACGCGTCATCGACGACTCGTTGCTCCTGTCTTCCAACAACAAAATATCAATTCCATGATCTCACTTATGGTTGAGAGAACATCGAATTTTCTCAATAAATGGACAGCAGCGATTGATGATAAAAATCAATCGATAACACTTGACATTCACGAAGAGATGACAAATCTTACATTGGATATTGTAACTGGATGTGTATTCGGAACCGAATTAATAAACGATCAACATGTGCATGAAACAATCTCCAAGTGTGTTACAATAGCAACGAAAGAATTAGAAAAGCGCATGTTCAATATGATCGTCATTCTGCCAATCATCAATCAATTACCGATACTAGGCAAACCGCGTATTGATCAAGCGAAAGAAGAAATCAAGCATATTGTTCAACAGATCGTAAACCAACGAAAAAAGGGCTTGACAAAATCGGCTTGTAAAGGTTTGAATATAATCTCTTTTCTTTTTCTATCTTGTATTTAAAACTATAGGACCTGATTTACTTGATTTAATGTTGACAGCACGTGGCGATGAAAAAACACAGAGCTTTACTGATGAAGAAGTTTCCGATGAGGCGATTACTTTTGGTAAGTGATTTTGAATCCGACTAACAATTACCAAACACTTTTTTGGAGAAAACAAGTATTATGTCCAAGCACTGGATGTTTTCAATGGGATCTTCTAAAATATCGCTTTTCTTATCGATTCTAAGTAATAGTTTTGTTGAAAAATCAGACACACGTTCAAGGATATTGAGAGAAATTGTATTATCACTTAATTAATTTCGAAAAGAAATTCATATTTGAAGAGTCTTTTATTGCGTTTTCTACAGAAAGTTACTACTAGGATCTTCTAGAATAAGGTGGTCTTCAATATCAAGAAAGTATAGTATAGCCATGCAGAATTTATATGAAACATGTTTCATCATCTAGTACTTGCCGGGCATGAGACGACATCGACTTTGATGACCTGGACTCTGTACAATTTGGTAAACAATCCTGATGTGTATCATCAATGTCAAGCTGAAATCGATTCAGTATTGACTAACGATGATGAAATAACAGTATCAACTGTTTCGTGTCTCACTTACATGGAAGCCGTGTTGAAAGAAACGCTTCGATATCATCAACCTGTGCCGGTATTAGTTCGTACCGCGACTAAAGACAACACTCTTGTAGCTCGAGATGGAAAACGTATTCATATTAAAAAAGGAACAAGTGTAGTCATCAATCTGCACGTTCTTCATCGGTAAGAAAATCGTTAATGTTCGTAGTTCATTTTCTTTACTTTGTTTCCTGCGTAACGAATAGTTCTGAAAAATATTGGCATGAACCAGAGAAGTTCGATCCATTGAGATTCAACGGGCACCATTCAGACATATTACTGCCGTTTGGAGGAGGACCTCGTACATGTATTGGACAGAATTTTGCTATGTTGGAGGCAAAAATAATGTTGGCATTGCTTGTACGACGATTTCATTTCGAGCTTGTACCGGGTCAGAAACATGTTCCAGATATTGCTGTCACAATCAGGTGAGTCATTTCACATTCTTGAATATCTCGTTACTTGTATGATGATGTCTCTTAAGACCGAAATATGGCATGTGGATGAGAATTTCTCGACGATGATAACAAGTTCATTTCTGTTGAAAAACTGCATATTGCTATTGTCACACCACTATGATGCGTTTTTGTGTGAGATATTGAAAATCTGAATTTGATTATTTGTCATTGTGATTTGTCCCATGTGTGATTTTGAATAAATGTTCATTATTCATCTGTTTATCGGGTTCGTAAGAGAAACACAGTAAAAATCTCAAATTTTTGCTTCCAAGAACGCCAAAAGGATGTGGGTGTGGGTGTGGGCGTGAGGTGTGGGTGGGTGTGAGTGTAGGTGTGAGTTGGTGCGAGTATCGGTGTGGGTATGGGTTTGGGTTTGGGTGTGGTTGCATGTGTGTGTGCGTCTGATGGTAGTTTTGGGCTGCGATAAGGTTTTGTGAGTGTTGATGTGATAGGGTGTGGGTATGGATGTTGATGCGGTGTGAGTGTGGATTTGGCTTTCTGGATGGGTGGATAAAGAGAACTCTCAAACCCACATTCTTATGCTCACCCATCACTTCCACTGACTAGCAGCACTTACAGGTGCAGCCAAAGCGATATCTACACCGACACGCAGACTCACCGTCACAACCATAGTCTCGCTCACACGAGACTGTGGGTATAGGTATGGGTAAGGGATGGGAGTAGGATATGGATACGAGCCTTCTCTTCATCCATACCCACATATACACCCACACCGACACCCACATCCACACCCACACCCACACTTAACGGGTCTGGATCCGGCCAGATCCGGGGCTAGATCCGACCGGGTCCTGGTCCGGGCCTAGAAAATTAATGTCACCCGAGTCCAGGTATAGAAATTTGATATCACCCGGGTCCGTGTCCATAAAAACCTGGACCCGCTGCTCTCTACACCCCACACCCCACACCCTTCGGCAAGGAATACTCCATAGATATTTTAACTAGGCTTGACTTATATATGACCTCTGATGGTACCCTGAAGCCGTTTGTCACAGATGTGATGATCTCCAGACCGCGATTCCCACTCCCTGTGATGGTTTCACGAGCCTGTCTGTGACGGTCTGTAATGGGTAATTAATTAATTAGTTAAGATGTCGGTCATAGTCTGTGATGGTCTTTGATGCTGTGTCGATCACGATCTGTGATGGGTATATAATTAATTAGGCACTAATTAATTAATTAAATAAGATGTCGGTCATGGTCTGTGGGGGAGGGGTGTGGGTGCAAATTTCTACTCATATACACTTCAACACTCTCTTTTAGATCGTGTTTCACAAAAAAGATTTGTTTTCACAGCCGCATCTATGAGAAAATACAGTGGCTGACATTCTGTACCGTCACTTTTGCATCATATGTTGCTATAGTCGACTTTGAATTTTTCAAAATCGACTTTCTTTTATTTTCATTAACAGTTTACAATCAAACGAATAGTTTAGATGGGCAAGAGCCACATGATAACTTTGGCACTGAGACTAGCCAACGCTCGATTGCAACCGGGTATAGGCGTTTTACAAGTGATATCGTAGAGCACCTTTTCAATGAGATCTTCGGCTTTTTCTGAAACTGTATAGTACAGATCTAGCAATCCAATCACTTGTTCAAGTTTGAACACATTGGTAATTGCCGCCGGTAGTTTGGACCAAGTTGCATTGACGGCCGCTTTTAAAACCGCGAGAGTTACGTGAATGGTAAGACTGCGACCATCGCCTGATATCGATGGCACTTGTTCGTATCCCAAGCCATCGGGTACAACGATCACGGTGGTCGACTGATGATGCAGATGCATGTCTGTTGCGCCACCGTATATACCTATGTAAAAGGAATGTCGTCATCTTTAGAAAGTGGATTTTATTTTCATACACTTACGCTCACTCTCAATACCGACCAGAAATAACGCCAAAAACAAAACTTCAATGATTTTCATTGCTGCTTTTGAAAATATTGAGTGAAAGAAATAATCAAATTGAATCGTCTTATACTCGTTTAATACTGAGAAAATGACCATATGCTGTAATGTCGTCTTTTTCACTTCGTCGCTTGTTATCTTTTTAAACGGATCACAAAGGTAAACCCAACAGACGCATTTATTACAAAGAAAGACATGAAGACATTTTGATCCGAAGACTTATGATGAAGTTTTTACTGACAATAACTTTCTAGTGTCGCATGCGACAGGAAAACGTATCCTAATAGTTATCCTTCAACAGAGTAACAGTTCAAGCTGGTTTCAATTTGAATGTATTGATATTTATTTCCCATAACAATAATGAAGTAAATACCTAGTGAATTGGACCAATGAGCAATGCAGGAAGCTATCATGTCACATACAAACTTGAAATACTACGTAACTCTAAACTCATTACATAGACATTTTTCTATTGATTAGAAGCTAGCACGACCCTACGTATTACCATGACGCGAGAAAATATCTGATTGGTTGAAAATTGACTAATCACATAATTCCAAAACATGGAACGCTAATAAGGAGGCTGGAAATTGGAACATGGCTTTCTTGACAGCCCAACACACTCTAAAAAATGCCATGTGTCTTACAAGACAGTTCAAGCGTCTATTTGCATTAAATTTGCTTGAGCGTCTAAAATCGGTCATCCGTTGACACGTGGCGCGTCTTATTGAGATAGGTGATGCGTCTTTTTTATAGACATATAATGTGTCTTAGTAAGACGCGCCACGTGTCAACGGATGACTGATTTTAGACGCTCAAGCAAAATTAATGCAAAATATACACTTGAACTGTCTTATATAAGTGTCTTCATTTTTTTAGAGTGCGAAATCTAGTTGGAATCTAGAACGAAATATGTCCAGGACATCGAAATATATGCACCCAATTCAGAATTTCATGCTGCATCTGAATCTGTCTTCAAAGTTGCCCGGGTATACTTGTAAAAAGACAAAAATACGGGAAAAGATCAAAAATTGGTCAATTCTGGGTGTCCCATCAAGAAGGATCACTGTTATCGATCATACGAAAGTATGTTCTGACAATCATTGAATTGATTCCGAATCAGCATTCAATTCTGCATCTAAATTTGCAGTAGTGTTTGAATTCCGTGAATTCCGAACTCTTGAGGAATTCTTGAGTTCAAAAATTATTTAACACGTACAGGCACTAAGAAACCACAGCATAAGGTGGCGTAAACAAATTCAAGGATTCCAAGGAATTCAAGGGTCCCAAGTAATCGAAGGAGTCCAAGGAAGTCAAGAAGCCCAAGGAAGGCAAGGATTCCAAGGAAGGCAAGGATACCAAGGAAAGCAAGGATTCCAAGGAAGGCAAGGATTCCAAGGAAGGCAAGGATTCCAAGGAAGGCAAGGATTCCAAGGAAAGCACGGATTCCAAGGAAGGCAAGGATTCCAAGGAAGGGTGTGGATGTGGGTGTGGATGGCAGCGAGTGTGGGTGTGCGTGTGGGTGTGGGAGGTGTGGGTGTAGGTGTAGGTGTGGTGGGTGTGGGTGCGGGTGGTTGTTCCTCTTCCTCTCCACTGTCGCACCTATACCCACACTCACATCTACACTGTTATATCTTATTTCTTTTCTTTATTGCTCGTATCCTCATATTATACTTTGATATCACCGAGACAGCAATGTGATGGTATTACGGAACGAAACAAAAGAATAATATCCCCTCACATGGAATCGAACCATGCATCTCCTGCTTGCCGGGCAGTCGTATTAACCACTGTACTAGAAAGGAGTGTATCTTATTCTGTTTGTTTCGTCTTATGAATGAAGGGGAATACTTCAGTTCGTAACAGAGATGTTGGCGGGTTAGCCCGTTTTGCTTCAACCCGCCCGACCCGTGACCCGACCCGTAACCCGCGGGCCGGGTTGGACCTCTGACGGGTCACGGGTTAACGGGTTAGTCTTTTCGAGATTTACACGGGTTTTCTCGGGTCGGGTTATATTCATATGTGAACCCGATTCAACCCGTTGATGAATTTTGCTTTTCATCTTAAATTTTTTCTTTCTACATAGATTTATGCACGCATCCATTTCATTTCTAACTTTCACCGATGATTGGTTTTGTCTTTCCCACTAATTCTTACTTTAGCATCAAAATTCTTTCTATCATTTGTATTGACTATATCTTGATTCTAGTCGTTTACCTAATTGTTTTGAAGCATATATATACATGAATGCGCTTCTTTTTCGAAACTTGCTTGCACAACGTACTAATTTCGATCGTTTTTTTTGCATCTTCACATTTTCCCTGTTCGCTTCATCTTTTCTTAATATTTTTCCCGTTCGTTTTGTCTTTTTGGTTTTTTCGAGCTGAGTGACGCAACAAAGGAATCTGTCTTTTCGTACGTGTATCAGTTTTTATTATAGTTTGTAGTCAATACCTCAGTCAAACTTTTCTAACGAGTTCAGTTACTGTCGAAAGGCAGTTTCCTAAAGTTATTTTTGTTTATTGTGCTCGCAAATCACGTACAAAACCAAGCTTATTGAAAGACTTGTTATTAGTTCGACCACTTTACGAAACGAGAATGAATGATATATAGTCTATCTAATTCTCAATTTTTTTGAACAGCTGTTATTATCATCATCATAATAGGAGCTGTCAATTTTTTAACACTGTGAACATGAGCATATGCTATTACTTTCCCTGGACTCTTTATCTCCCTGAGCTGAACTTCAAATTTTGTAATACTTATGAATGTACTCAGAAATAAAAGAAAATACTTTAATGGTATATTTGTTTTAATAAAATGAATACAAAAAACGAATTTATCGATTTACTAAACTTGTGAATTTTTTATAAATACTGTCGCAATTAAATTTGCATTAACCCGCGGGCAGCCCATGACGGGTTGAAGATTTCGCCAACCCGTGGAGTAGCCCGTAGGCCGAAAAAAATATTGCTCAACCCGTCAAGCGGGTCGGGTTTGACGTCCAACGGGTCGGGTTTGCGGGTCGGGTCAAAACAAAATCACTCACCAACATCTCTGGTTCGTAACACACCCACTTTTCTTGGAACGCTTTTTTTCTTAAAAAACGTCATTTGTTTTGTTGGAATACTTTAGAACGATCCATATTTTTCACTGGATATTCTATGACGACAATTGACGATCACTTTCTTGAAATGCTGAATAAAACTCGAAAATCAACCGATATAAACATGAGTTCAGCACAGAACTATTTTGTGATTAGCTCATTAAGACTTCGCCTTGAATGTCGAAGTTTATACTTGTAAAAATGATACGAAAATCAAAGTTCGAGATCAGTGATTACTTCGTAGTAACGACTGTTACGCTTAGATATGTTTGTTGTAAGGAGAGCTTGTCAGCACTACTCTAATAGGATATATCTTACCCTGTCTATATATCTCTACAAAACGCAAAATAACAAGTTCGAGCAAGTAAAACAATAATCAAAACGAGAAAAGGAAAAAAGATAAACGTAGAATGGAAACATTTTCTATCAAAAAGAACTTGAAGAAAGAGAAAAATCAATTACTTTGTCTTTATGAGAGCTTAACAGCTTCAAGAAAACACCAGATACATTGATTAATTGCCGTTGAGAACGACAAAAACAGTTCATGTAGATAGTTTTTCTCAACGAGCATCACTCTATCATGTCTTCACAAAATAGCATGACTTTCTTTTCTTTTACTCTTACCCATTATATGAATTTTGTTCGCACTCTGGTTTTTTGTGAATTTTAACACATTCTTTTCTTCTTTGTGTATTAATTGAGCTGTTTTTGAATTGTTGCAGTATCGATTGCAAATTGTTCGTTGAAATGTGAGATGAGATGTCTCAGAAGATGAATCTATCGAAACCAAAAACAAGTATAATAAGCTACATTCAATTCTTTTTTTAAGTAATGAACTGTCGACAATGATAAAAACCTTTTTGTGTATGTTTGAATCCAAAAAATTCTATAGATTTCATACACAATTTTTGTCAATCTTTCGTAGTACGTGATATTTCTCGGCAAATGCTATTGATTGTTCTTTTAAGAAAACAAGTGTACAAGGTATTCAATAGAACAATAAAATAATCGAAAAAACTCTTCACAAATTCGTCATTTGAACACTCTAAGAGTTTCAGTGGAAAACTGTTTTCTTCTCTTAACATTGAATTGTTAAGAAAGTCAATCTTTCCTGACTTAATATAGTATGAGACAATTGATTTATCTTACAGAATAATTCGATTATTTTCATTGAGATATTTGTGTAGTTAGTATTTCGACTTATCCTGTAAGATAAGTCAGCACATTCCATGACAACCTGTATTAAGCCAGTCAAATGGAACTGTTTTGCTAATTTATTTTTCCAGTACGAAGATTCGAGTTATCTTATGGGATAAATCGACTTGTCTCATGAAAGAACTCGAATATATATATATATATATATAAGATAATTATTGAACAGGATGAATAGATCTAATTTGTAAGATTAAATTTTTTAATGGCTTATCCCCAAAGTCTTGCCGCCAGACAAATTCTTCGAGATAGGTTGGTAGCAAAGATCTACACATTCCTCCTTGTTTTTTTTTGTTTTCGTTTGACTCGCATCCAGATGTTTTCGATGTTTTGAGTATGAACACCTGTTACTGAGTCAACAAAAAATTTTGAATGATTCACAGCACTATATGTATAATCGGGATTATTTTTTAATACAGTGTACGCTTTCCATTCATCTGAATGTATAGTTGAACCTACAAGATATCTTCTGTATCCATTAGTTTATAGAGCCTTCTCATGTTCAATTCATCAATATCATCAATATTTATATCAATATCCATGATAGAGTTTATATTTTGTTATGAAATTTGTGGGAAAAAACATTAGCTTTATATATGATTCTTTTATTGCAACAGATATTATTCAATTTATTATTAGAAATCTTATGCTTTTTTTATTTTAATTGAGAGAAATTTCTTTAGATGTGCTGTTGCTGTGTGTGATCTCTTTATTTCACTTCATCTCCATACAAAGGAGAGTTATATTAGCTTATTCACGTCTTATGTTATTTAATAGCATATCCCAGCTGTTATGAGATTGTTCACACTAGAACTATTAGACATAACAAAATTTATTTCATTGGTTTTCTTATGCCATCTATCTCTCATAGTTTCTCTCTTTATCAGAAGTTGGTTATACGATGCACCAATAGATTTTTTTCCTGTTCTGTCATATATATATATATATAACAATGGGGGTGTCACTAAACTGTAGTTGTACCAAATTGTGTTTTAATTAGAAGTTTTCTTTTTAGTTTTTGAGATGTTGTCAAGAGTGATTTAATATGATGAGATATGTTTTGATTTATCTGACTAATAAAATTTTTACCATTATGCCTCTATAATGGTGTCCATATTATCGCTTAATGTGTTAGATTCCTTTACACGGTGCTCACATAAGCGTGTCCACTACATGAGTCAATTGATCAAAATGACGCAGCATTTCTTTCACAAAATTGCGAAACTTTTTTGACTCATCTTTTCTCTTTCTCTTCCTTGTTTTTCTCTGATGAAATTTCCCCAATATAAATAGCTGCAGATGAGAGTGAAACTCGTATAGCCAGAAGTTTTGTATGATCTTACATGGAAGATTTTTCCAAAGGAAAACAAGCACACTTCAGTACTTCGTGATACTTCAGAGTATTTATTCGTACTCCTGTCTATTTCTATGCTCTTTTAAATCTTTTCTCTTTCAAAACCACTTCAGAAGCGGTAGACTAGAAAGAGCTCATTTACGCATTGCATTTTTAAAAAGTATTATATCTTTGCTGAAACGGCTCCCTTTCACGGTAAGTTTAATTCGATATCTATGAGAAAATCCTAGAATCCCGTGATAGGATGAGTAAGTCAATAACTGTGAATTAGAAATTTAGATCAAATTAAAATTCCATTGCGTTTGTTCTGATGTTGAGATCAGTATAGTAGACTTAATAATATGTATATGAAGGTTATGCGACCTTCTTCTTTTGCCTTTGTACATTCGTCAAAAGTCGGTTTTTGACTCGTGAAACTTTTTGTGAGAGAGCTAAAAAAGATTTTTTTCCAGTCTACTTGTGATCCAGATGATACTGTACGCTGCAGGTGTCGTATGCACGATGAGTGAGAAGTTTTTGACTTTATTATTTTATATTTTAAATAGAGTTTATTTAAGAGAAAGTCTTTACTTTTAGATATTAGAAACGATCCACTAGAAAATGAACAAGAGCAGGAAGAACAATAGAAACGACAAGAAGGTGGAAAAGGTGACGTTTTTTTATTTTGAAAAGCAAAAAAGCAATAATACATGCAGAGTGCATGCTATCAACAACGCTCTTGGAAGATCGATTCTCTCTCAAGAAAAGTATGGTTACTATAATACAGTGTGTCTCAAAAGTTCCTTCCCAAAAAGTTTTTTCGTCTATCTTCACTATTTTATTTAACTTTATTAATAATTTCTTTTTTTTATATTATAGGTGAATGCTCCAAGTTTTTGTTTCTATTAGCGAAGTCCGAAAGTATTCTTTAAAGCTATTGAGTATAATTGAAATACAAAAATTTAGCTTTTTTTCTATTATCAGAAAATTGTTTTTTTGGCATTTTTCTCTAATAACTTCAACTTCTTGCTTCATTCTTATTTTAAACCATCCAGATCTTTAGTAGTTGTTTCATAGATATCTGTGGTGATATTGCTTAATAAACACAATTCCGATATGTGAACTCAAGTCATCCAGATATTCCTGTGGGATCCATAATGAACTCAACAAAGTTGTGGTGCGATGTTGATCTCTGTTTTTTTTTTGATGAATCAACAATTAATTAACAGAATTTCCTTAACACCTTCAGAAGCTTTTATTATTCAATTTTACAGAAAAAAGATTATTGAAAAGGTATCATTTGCAACAAGATATAGCGCTAACACATTCCTCAGGGACAGTTCGCTCATAGATGAACGATGAGTTTGATGATCAGTGGTCGGAAAGAAACGGACCGATCTCATGGGCTTTATAGCACCCGCAGTTAACAGCATCGGATTTTTCTCTTTATGAGAACATACATTACAGATATCTGTAAAACAATTACTAAAGATCTGGATGGTTTAAAAATAAGAATGAAGCAAGAAATTGAAGTTATTAGAGAAAAATGCCAAACAAGATTTTTCTGATAATAGAAAAAAAGCTAAATTTTTGTATTTCGATTATAATCAATAGCTTTAAAGAATACCTTCGGAGTTCGTTAATAGAAACAAAAACTTGAAGCATTCACCTATAATTTTAAAAAAATTTATTAATAAAGTTAAATAAAATAGTGAAGATAGACGAAAAAACTTTTAGGAAGGAACTTTTGGAACACACTGTAGATCACTTTTGTTTTTAAATCCGTCTGTTATATTTTTCATTCCATATATCCAGGTTCTTGAAGTATTGTGATGAATTCGACAAGCAAAACCGTTGCAGTGGAAGTCGAGAGTTCTTCTTCATTCATTCGAACGACAACATCATCAGTTTCATTCTAAACAAATTTCATGTTCAAAGTTCATATTATCCTCCGGGTAATCCGCCTGATCTCAGGTAAGAACTCCACCAATCATTTCATCTTGATGAATACAGAGTGTCTCGAAAGTCACGCTACACTTCGTATTGTACATATTTGTCACATTTAAAAAATATTTCTCATTAATCATTACTTATAACTCATTATCGACCTTCAAGAGGACTTTCAGGATACTCTATAGGTAATAGATAATGTTTTATAAATTACAGCCAAGAAATGATGATAAATAATGTTCAAACACATGCAATATGCACAATGCGAATTGTAGTGACTTTTGGGACATTCTGTATATAGTCAAGAGATTATATTTTTACACTGTGGCTTGATTCAGTTCAATTATCATTTTATAGCGAAGACTCATGTGATGATATTATGGCAGTGATGGTTTTCAACGGTGGTCATATCTGGTGCAATAAGAAGCATAGCAACACGTGGTACGAGTTGGATTCATTATCCAATGGACCGAAAACAGTTGAGTTTCGAAGTATATTTGGTCGACAAAGATTCGGATGGATCATTGTTTGGAACAATATTAAATCTACATCAAAGAACCAACCTTTCGAACCATATAGGGTGAATCAGCCTGCAAAATCATCATCGAAGCAATCATCAAAATATAATCGCATGAAAGAGGACATTGTTTTTGACGAATCTTTCTGAGTCTTCGACAGGAAATAAATCAAGTTGAACGAAGCGTTTTGAAAATATTGTCTGCTACAAAATAGTAGTCTCAATGAACATAATCATATGTAAAAATTCTCACAAACGGGAATTTAATTGGTCTTGTTTTCGTGTACCTGATCGAAATATTCTTAAAATTTATAATGCTGATCGTAAAATGTCTTAAGACTGCTTTCATTTCCAAAAGAGTGTATCTTTTGTCAGATTGGATTTAGCATGAAAGAATATGAAGTAGAAGTTAAAAGAAAAGAAACGCACGCGTTCACTTTATTTTATATGTGATTATGGGTGTGGGTGTCTTTTTCTGCCACTGATATCCACACCCAGTGAATAATATTTCTAGATCCGAATGAAGTTACCTACAAATCTAGCTGTTGTTCTTCTTTGATCAAATATTACTCGTCCCACGTGAATAAATCAAGTCATTGAAACAGTTCTATGCTAGCATTGTTTAAGCAAGTTTGGAATTATATAATTATTTTTATTTAACAGAGCTGTTTGAGCCAAGAAGTTGTGTTCTTGTCTTGAGAACACTATTCTTTCAACCATCACCTATCCATCAATCCAATTTCTCGTTAACGATACAATAATTATTAGAAACAATCTCTTTTTTAAAATATTTTGGGCCATCTAAAAAGCGCAAACATTGACAAAATATTTTCGCTTTGGCGATAATCTTTCCATGTGAAACGAAGTCTCATTGAAACGACAACATACCTAAGCTTATAAATGATATTCTTGTCTATAATAATTTCTAGAGTTTAAAAATCTTTAGTAGTATATAAAGAGCCTTCTCAATACAAGAGTCACTAATCTTCATTCGCAAAATTACATTTTCTGACAGTTCAAACATTTCCACACCATCTTCTCGTATTGAGAGTTCTTTACCTAGAACCGATGTTATTTTTCTTATAATAATACTCGATATCTATAATTACTATTGGCTCCAATGAAAAGTTCCATTGAGATAACGACATCTCAGCAACTCATTCCCTTCGAAATTTATTCAAAAATAAATTCACGTTTTTTTCTTTGAGTTTACTTCAAAATATTAGTAATCGCTTATTGCCTTATCAAATCCGTTTCACGTTGAACTTTACAGATGCTTCCGAATAACATCATAAACCAATTGAATTGTGAAGTCTAAATGTTTTCGTGAGACAAAAAAGAATGGAAACTCTATCGACAACTCATTCTTGAACATTCGTTCGATTTTGATGATTGGAATACAATTGTGAGTACGGCTCTGTGTATGAACAAAAGAGATTCCCACCCACACCTACGCTGTCACAACCCAAGCGAATGTGAAGACCTATAACGATGTTTCAAAGAATGTCGACAGTCGACGAAATTCAAATTATGAGCATCGTGGAGTAGTCAACATGGAGTCGAAAAAAGACGGCAACCTTCATTGTATTACCAAACAATGAAACAAATACTCTTCATTACTAGAAATTGAATTGTTTGTAAGTCATCATTTTAAGAACTAAAAACAAGCTTGATTGCAATCGTTGGTGTTCTATTACCTCTCTTGTCAAAAATTGCAGGAAAACTTAGAAAGCATAGCAAACATTCGCTTATGTAAGCAGTCGATGCATATTGAGTCATAGATACTGTGCAGATATTTGGCTGTAGATGTCGGTGCTTATAAACAAAAAGTCCATATCCAAAAGAGAAAAATAAGTATAAAGAGTCTAGAATGAAGCATGAAATTAAGGTGAGCCTTTGACAGAAATATCATTAGAGATCTTATCGATACTATTTTTCTTAATGTCTGTCAAAACTTTTAGAAAGATCAAATAGAAGATTGATGAGTCTAATCAAGATCGTAACGAGGATTATTACAAGCACAACGATAATAATCATCAGCAAGAGTACCAGTAGGATCTTCACGAAGAATACCATTACGGTCACGATAATAACCACCATTAATCATACGACTAGTACGATGATCACCGCCGGCACTAGGACCAGGGCGTACAGCATTCAAAGCATCTATAAATGAAAGTAAAATTACACTACTAGCCCGACAGAAACCATTATAAAGACGAATAGCCGGATTAGCATGATTATCTAAACAAAAAACAAATGTCTGTTTTGTATTTTTATCTAGAACTGTGAAAGTAACTATTAATTTTTCTAAATTATTTCAAGATTCAGAACTTTTTAGCTTATAAGGGTGTGGGTGTGGGTGTGCGCTGTAATCATGTTGAGATGATCGATATCCATATTCATTCCCACATCCAGACACCGTCACCCACACCCAAATCCACACCCTATATTCACATCCACCCCCTATACCCCATACCCGTACACCCACACCCTATTACTGTAAAATAGATTTGAAGGAAACGAAAGAATCTGTGATTTCGCCAAGGTACTAAATTTGCGGATGTGGGTGTGGGCGCAATTTAGCTCGGGCTGGATATGGAATGTAGTCGCGGATGCGAATGAAGAGAAGACACCAACATCCACACCCAAACGCACACACCACACCTTACCCACATCCACACCCTTAATGGTCGAGAGAATCTACATCCACATGATGCAGTGCGTATTCTTGAAGCACTTTTGAAGAAATCATTCCAAAAATATGTTGAAGTTATTAATTTTCGTAAATCGATACCAAAATATCAGCCGCTAATTAAAACATATTGTTAATCGAATATTATTTATCAGTTATCAATTCAATATATTCAAGAAATCGGATGCATACACTGACGATTAACTATACATTTTTAAGTTGAATATTAAGAAAGGATAAGTCAAATAGTTTCCAATCCATTAAAATATAGTGTAATTAAGTTTGATTTATAGCCCAATTCAATTGTTATTAAAGATATAGATAAACATAAACATGAGCCTCTAAACATCACCCCCATAGCATGGGCAACGACCGAAATCAACCAGCGCCTCAAATATTTTATTTCATCAAGCAAAAATTATTAGTCAATCAACTGCTAATGTCCTAGTCTACTTTGACATAGATTTGACTGGATCTGCTTCTATATTTACACATGTAATATGCATATAACGTGTTGGTCTTCATTAATATGTAGACAGGAAAACACGAATCTTCATATATCACTCAGTTGGTACTGAAGACCGCCGAAATCAAGTAGAATCTCAAATATTTTAATCCAAGTATTTAATACTTGACGATTTCGAAGTGACTTACGAGCTGGTTATCCCCAACGCAATCGACATAAATATAGTTAACCCCAAGATCAATTTTTGCTACTAAGATTGTTATATAGAAAATGAGTTTCATATTGGTCGTTGAGGTTTTTACCTAATTGTTCTGTTTATTATTATCAATTTATGAAATATGGCCTAGTTCAAATTAATTATATTGAATAATTTGCAAGAATCTAATCTGATATTATTCTATTTAGTTATTTCATTAGAATACTACTTTATTTGATTTTATTGGAGATAATACACTAAACAGTTTTCTGAAGACTTTCTTCAGAGCTTATCGAACAATTCCATCAAATAAAATTCATTGATTAATCGATCGCTTAAAGAGCTTTTTCTAGAGAAGTAGACAGAGCAATTTTGAAAATTTTTTACGTTAGAATTTTACATGCACATCATTTTTCAATTATTTTCTCCAAAAATTCTTTTGTTCTTTCAAATAGGATTTAACCACATTTAGTAAAAACTTCAAGCATGACAAACTTTAACGCAAAAGCTCGAATATCTCTGTTGAAGCAAACACTTGACCTTGATCACACATGAGTCGAAAGATATGGTTTGAAATATTATTACACAAATCTTTTCATGAAAAGTTTTATTTATTCTTGTTTACTACTGATAGATCATTTCACCATCTCCATTCTCAACATTTAAAATCACCGATTTTGAATTTACCAGCTGATTTAAGATTCGCCATCCAACTCCAAATAGAACTATGTACGGCGTTACTTGCTCCTAAGATAAACGCTTCACCACCGATCTCTTTCCATGGGTCGGAAAAACATGCGAATGTCGCTCTAAATTTCTTAAGGTTTCGTGGTGAGCTCACACATTGTTTACCGCAAATATTGATGTTTGATCCGATCTAATTTCTAAGATCATGAATTTCTTGTGCCGGAGCGTTCTAACACTCATTCGATTCAAAATTTCGTTCACATTCCTCAGTTGGAAACTAGAATTTTTTTTCACTTAAAGCAATATCGATTAGATAATAGCATAAAAAGCTACAACAAGTGCTATCTTGTTCATGACTTTTTTTGTCAAAAAGACCTGAAAAGAAATTAGGTAAGATTCATTGTCGATTTTTCTTTTTGGATTAAGTTATTCATTTATACAACTGTCCAACTCAAAATGATGATCTTTCCTGAAAATAAAAATAAAATCAGAAGCTCGAAACTTAAGTATCAAACAGAGTAGTACCTGTGAGCATTGAATATAGCGAAGTAATAAAAATCACACCACACCAAATTATTGTAGTTATTGATGAGTATGGGCTAGAACTACTGCATCGATATTCTTTTCTATAAGGAATGTTTTTAACGATACGCCATATATCTTATTAAAAAAATTACAAAAATCCAGTGTATATTTGTGTGTAATTGCATTGATTTACATCGATTGCAGGTGATGCTTTTCTCTCATGCCTTTATCTAATAATGATCGAAGTGGCCTTTTAATGCCAATTGATAAAGAATAACTAGGTATCACTTGCTTTTAAGAATACAGAAGCCAGTGACAATGGTCAGAGATGGAGTGAATATACTCAGTATTGAAAGTATATTTGATGTTTCAACCTATATGAGCCGATTCTATCATATTGATGAGCACTGTTATTATGTTATATAGGTAAACATTGTCGTTTCTACAGAGATAAGACAACGAATTATAGCAAGTCAGAGACGGTGTGGGTGTGTGAGGTGTGAGTGTGGACATGACTGTGGGTGTAGGTGGATGTGAGTGGATGTTGGTGTCGACTGCTCCTAGTCCATAGCCATAGCGTCTCACACCTACACCCACACCCAACGTGCATAGGGAACAAGAATAATGTACCAGAGAATTTTCATGATATTAAGATTTTTTGTCTAAACTTAGATGATCAAGAATATTTTCAGGATTGGACACGTAGTTTTCAACGTATAAAAGATGTCATCACATATAATGAACTCAATCAGAAGTAATTATTGTTTGAAACAGATTATATCAGAAAACCACATTCTAATTTTCGACATGATCAAAGTATCATCAACTTATTCAACGAAGATTATACGAAGATGTGTTTGGTATTCGCTGATTGTTTCATGCGAGAAGCTAACAAACAAGATCAATACATTCGATCAAGTATAGAAACTTCTTAACTAATTAATCCTTTCTTGACAAAAGTTTCGTGTCATCAATAGGTAGAAATAAAAAACTTGCATCTTGTAAAATCTTTTGTATAAGCAACATACAAACTAAAGTTACCTTCGAGATTTAGTAATAATTCCCTCGAGGACGTGAGGGCAGGTGAGTTTGGGTAAAAGAATAGATTGATGGGGTAGCCATCCTATTCCGCGATGTTGAACATTGCGGAATCAGTTCCATAGAAT
>CAJNOL010000936.1:0-34044 GCA_905250125.1 Rotaria sordida | reverse complement strand
AGTCTATGAGTACCCCTATATAATAAGACTTGAGGAACTATGGGTACACCATAGAATCTTCATAGCGTGGCTCTGTACGACCTATGACTACTCCCATAGGATAGCTCTCAAGGACCTATGGGTGTCCCTATAGAGTAGCCGCTGAGGATTTAAGGATATCTCCATAGGATAGCCTGTGAGGGTCTATGAATATTTCTATATAATAGGATTTGAGAGCCTAAAGGTGCCCCTGCATAATAGCTCTTAAGGACCTATGGATACCCTCATATAATAACCTCTGAGGACCTATGAGTATCCCTATATAATGGGACTTGAGGACTTAAAAGTACCGCTATATAAGAGCCCTTGAGGACCTGAGGACCTAAGGGTACCTCGAAAATATAGGACTTGAGGATCTCAGGTGCCTCCATAATATAGGATCTGAGGGCCTAAGGGTACCTCCAAAATGTGGAACTTGAGGACCAAAGAGTACCGCTGTATGATCGCTCTTGAGGACCTAAGGGTACCACCAAAATACAGGACTTGAGGACCTAAGGGTGCCGCTGTATTATTGCCCTTGAGAATCTGAGAGTACCTCCAAAATATAACCTTTGAGGACCTAAGGGTATCGCTATATAATCGCCCTTGAGGACTTAAGGGTACATCCAGAATATAGCCTTTGAGGACCTAAGGGCACCTCCAAAATCTAGGACCAAATGACCTATGGGTACCTCCAAAATATAGGACTTGAGAACCTATGGGTACCTCCAAAATATAGCACTTGAGGACCTGGGTACAGCCAGCGGAACATTCGTATCCGCGATACATACGATACCGACGTTACGTTGGTGATACATACGATACTCATGATACATTGGAGATACATACGATACCCACGATACATTGGGGATACGGGAATACAGACAATCCCACAATCCCACAATACGCTTTTTCCCCCTTGCATTCAAGTCATCTGATGAGACATCCAGCAAGATCAAAATAATTATCATGGAATTATCTCTTGCTCTATCCTCATAAAATCAGTTTTTATCGGCAATCTCTCACGTTCAGGAATGCTCATGTTAACTGACATCTGTATGTGGCACAAATAAGGGAGACAAATGAATATTACTTTGTCACATTCCAATGATCAAACAATGAATTGATGCAATAGACAAATCGAAAAGCATCGGAGCATGATTTTCATGGAGTTGACATAGAGCTATCTCATGTTTCATAATTCTAAAAACACGTTCTGCTTACTTTGAGATATCAACAGTAAAAAAAAATTCAGCTTCAATCATTATCGTTATTGATCATTTATTCATTTATTTCTACACATCAAAAGAAGAGAGAATGATTTCTCAAGAACAAAGTACACAAACAGATCGATCCCTCCTTATACCTCGTCAATTATATGGTTTGAAACTCAAAGATGCTCTCAAGTTTATCTCCTCTTTATTACTGCCGCTTGCATTAGGTGTCTTCACTATTGTCATTACTTTTGAGCAACAGAAAGCTGCTAAACAACAACGTGACGAAGATCGAATGGCAGCCCAACTGCAACGTAATGAAGATCGAAATGCATCTCAACTGCAACGTAATGAAGATCGAAATGCATCTCAAATGCAACGTGAACAAGACAGAAACCTGAACGATGAAAGATATAAAAACGAACTTTTTGATACTTACATTAAGGAGATGGGCCAGCTGCTAAAGGAATACAATGGATCACTAACCTCAAATGAAGTCGCAGCTACGCTTGCTCGAGCAAAAACTCTGAATATTTTTCGTCAATTAGATGGGCAACGTAATATTCGCATTATTCGCTTCCTCCACGAAGCCAAGCAACTTACTGGAATACAAGAAAATTCTTCCTTGGATCTTTCGACAGCAAAACTTCCTGACATCGATTTTCGTGATGCAGCAGTAAATGGAAAACGACTGAATCAACTATCATTGACAGGTATTTTTCTATCGAATGTCACATTCACAAAAATGGAGATGGAGTACATCAACTTCGCTAATACTGAGTTTGATGCGGTTAACTTTTCATTTGGGAGACTCCTCAATGTCAATTTTTCATCCACTCACTTCAATAATGCTAACTTTTCATTCACTCAACTCAATACGATTAACTTTTCGTGGGCCGAACTCGAGAATATTAATTTTTCGTTCACCAAGCTTGAGAATATTGACTTTGCGTTCGCGACACTCAAGAATATCGATTTTTCATCCGCCAAATTAAAAAATGTCAACTTTTCGAACTCTTTGCTCTTCAACTGCAAGTTTTTATTTTCTTTCTTGTCCGATATCAAATTCTCACTCGCTCGGCTGGACGGTGTCAAATTTTCATCGGCTACGCTCTATGATGCTCACTTTTTCAAGGCTGCGTTCTTCAATACTGATCTATCGTTAGCCCAACTCGATAGTATTCAATTTTGGCCGGCACAGTTCGACCACGCAAACTTTTCATTGGCTTTACTTTTTAATGTCACATTCGAATCTTCTCTGCTGAACGATGTCAAATTTGTATCCGCCGAGCTCCATAAAGTTAGCTTTCAATATACTGAGTTCAAATATGCTAATTTTTCATCCGCTATTTTAGGTAATGTTCACTATAATTTTGCTCTTTTTTTTCATGAAATCTATTTTTTCTATTGCCATTCAGTTTCCGCCAAGTTCTCTGGGGCCAAAGCATCTTACACAGATTTTCGACTAACGACTTGTATTGCAGCTCATTTCGATTATGCAACTTTATCTCATTCGAACTTTTGGCATTCGAATGTTAAGCGTGCTTTATTCGCAAGAGCTGACATGACTAACGTTAGTTTTCTCTATGCCAATCTGTACAAGGCTGATTTTAGTGGCACTAGTATTAAAGACAGTCAACTAAAAAATGCTCTCTCGATTCAAGACGCTCTACTACCGAACAAAACGCTTGCTAATGATATGAACTTGATCAAAAATGGCCAAGCTGTTTGCAATATTTCTTCTGTCAACAGTTGGATATTACAAACTGGCAATGTCACTACGATGATATCGGATAAGAATATGAGTAACTGTCATTTCGTTTTGCAATCATATAAAACGGGAGCTACTATGTTACAACGTGTCAACTTATCAGACAAATGGGACTCGAATTCTTGGCCATATTCCCAAGCCATATTGAGTGCAAGTATGAGCATCGGTGTATCCATCCAATTGAGAGGAATTAACAACATCGGAGACATTCGTGCTCAGCAAAAATTAAGTAAGTTTCAGTATACTAACACTAACTACGGCACACCTTTTGTATGCAGATTCGACTGAAAACAATATTAGTCTGGCTTTGCATGATGATATGCGAGAACTCGAAGTACTCATCGAGTTCAGTGCACTCGATAATCACAGCAATCAAACAAATTACTGGTGTGATGACATCAAGCTCTTCATTGTCTATGGTACATATTTGGAATTTTTACGAGGTAAGTGTGTAGCGAGACATTGTCTAAGGAGAACTCAGCATCTGCAGGTGTAAGACTGTTGAGTATTTCAATTTAGATTGCTTCACAGATGAGAAAAGATTCTTTGTATCGCCAAGAATTCACTCCATACTTCCTTTGAGACACTTTTTAAGTAGACAATACCGTTCCTAGGTCTTTACGTTCTATCTCCGTAATCGTTACTAAGTTGGAATTTTTATGGAGCACTATTTTCTGTGAATGTTGAATTATATAGCGTGAAATACGAACCTCGAACGACCAATCTACCTCATAGACTGTGATAGGCATAGTGTTATGACATTCTGATTGTAGCACAGACTATGATGGGTATTTCAAAATGCTCCTTCTTTGGCTCCAACACAGACTCTGAAAAAGTGCACCGAAAATCTTGTTTATAATGAACGCGGTGCCATCGGCTTTCATAGTTCAATCATGTAGGGAATAAGCTGAAAGCTTGTTTTATCCAGAATGGGATGTTTACTGAACTAAAGGCTATCAAAACATATATACTATTTAATATCCTGTTTACCACCCTATGAAAGTCGTTAGTAAAAGGCCACTTTTTGGCGAGTTTCATTGTTGCAACATGTGTTTAGCTCTAAAGGTATGTATTAAGAATACTTCAAATCTTATGAAACTCTCGGTTTAGCGATAAAAATCAGTTTTTAACCACTTTTTCTAGACATGAGATTGCGAAGACAATGGGAATTTATTGCATTCATATCATAAATACAGAAGTTTTCGTCCTACAATCTGTACCCAGGTCGAACAATCCAGTAAGGAAACGACCGGTTCCGAACCTTTCCTGGGATTTCATGGAAGCAGTAATCCGCGACGGAATTTGCCGGATTTTTCTGCTTAATTTCCTGCCATATCCGGCCGGAAACCGAGGGAAAATCAAGGGAGAAATCCGGTCGTTTCCATCTCTAATCCGGATACTTGGTTCCTGCACGGAAACGATTGCAACTTACTCCCAGGTCGCACAATTCGGCAAGGAAAAGGTCGGTTTCGGAGTTTACCGGGGATTCCATGGAAGCAACATTCCGCGACGGAGTTAGCCGAATTTTTCCGCTTGCTTTCCTACCAGATCCGGCCGGATATAAAAGGAAAATCCAGGGAGGAATCCGATCCTTTCCATTTCTAATCCGGATAGCCGCTTCCAGCAGGAAAACGATTCCAACTGACTTGATTTCCGTCAAGTTTTTTAAGTAAAATTTTCGTGAGGCTTACTGCCCAAGTCTACCAGCTACTCTCGCCTATTTCTGAGCTCGCAAGTATACTCACCACGATAACTCGGGTGTCCTGAAACGATTCACAATGGGCCGAAAGCTCAGCAACAATCATCCTTTCCACAAGGCAAAAACAAGGAACTCAATGGACATAAAAGCAGTATTCCCAGTCCGAAAATTATGGTACCATTCCAGCCACTTCCGGTCATTATCAGCGCTGTTTCAGCGCTAACTCAGCCACCGAAAAAAATACTTTTGGGAAAAGCTTAGTAACTACTCCGGCTGAATGAGTGCTGTTTCAGCTCGGAAGTAGCTAATGCAAAAAAACACTTTTGGGAAACGTGATGTAAGGAAATCTTTGAAAATCTCGTGACTGTATACGTTGTGTATAGATGATCCCAAGATATACAAAAATTGGTAACTACATGTTGTCCCTTATTGCGGAAGATATCTTTCCGAAACCATGAAGAAGTTTATTGTTATGCGGAACACTTCAATAGAAAGCGAACTGCAGAGAAAAAAGTTAGTGCTGAATAGGTTAATTATCTCATTGATAAGTATCCACTGTGAATTTTATCGACTTGCGATCATTTAAAATAGGCAATTCGGAGAAATCAACGATTGACCGACATTGCTTCCGAAACTGCTCGTTCGAAGCTAGTACAGCATGATTCGTAAACATTTTCAAACTGATTTTCGAGATCAGTATATCAAATTCCACGAGCTCAGAAAGTTTTATCCCACTCCCATGGAGTCGAGGTAAATGTAGTGTGCTTTGAAAATAATTGCCGATAGCTTCTCAAGAGCTCTAATGGGCACTGTCATATTATACTGCTTGCGGGCCTACGGATACCCCTATAGAAAAATGCGCGAGAATCTATGTGCATCCAATATAATATGCCGTGAAAACCTATGGGTACCCCTGTAGGATAGCCCTTGAGGATCTAAGGGTACTCCTATGGGAAAGCGGTTGAAGACCTTTGAGCACCCCTATAGAATAATCTGTGAGGATCCATGGACACCCATATACATTGGCGTTTGAGGATTCCTGGATGCTTCCATATTGTAGCCCTTGAAGACCTATGCGTACTCTTGTAGGATAGTCCTTGAGGACCTAAGAGTACCCCTATTGGATAGCCCTTGATAACCTAAGAGTATCCTAATAGGAAAGCCCTTGAGGACCCAAGAGTACTTTTATAGGATAGTGCTTGAGGACTTAAGGGTGCACCCATGGCTTTGCACTTGAGTGCCTATGCGTCTTCATGGTTTAACCCCTCGAGAGCCATGAATACTTATCTCAATTAGTGCTGATTGGTTGAGTATTAATCAAGATGAGTATTGATCAAGATGTGGACTAATTAAGATGCATACTAATTAATTAACTAATTTACACTTACATAACGCTCATAGTCTATGGCTATTTCGATGGGAGCCTACCGACTACTATTAACTTTAAAGCAAAAACAGAATTCATGAAGTAAATATGGATGCGGGTGGGTGACCTCGAAATTTGGAGTTTAGGCATTTGAAGCCCACGTTTTTGACCGAAGGTAGAGAATTTTTATGGAATCGGCGGGAAAACGGGCCAGTGCACCGTTTCCTGCGGGTACTGGTAGGAAACGATCGGATCTTAAGGACAGTATTGCGCAGGACTTTGACGGATTTTGCTTGCCGTTTCCGAGCGTTTCCGGCGGGAAAGCGACGGAAGTATCGAGAGTTTGCTGGAAATAGCCGGCGGTATCCTGTTTAGGAATACTTTGGCCGTGTTCCGTTGATTTCCAAGAATTTCTGTGTTGTTGGTAGATAACATCGGAGTAGATCCGACGGTTTCCACTGTGCTTCCGGCTGGATATAATCCCAGATCAATGATTCTGAAAGACAGATCTTGTAGGAACCGGCGGGACAATTCACCATATCCTGCAGAAAAATACCCTAGAACGATTCCGACGACCGGATCCGTGAATTCCCTGCGGGAAACGGCTGGTTCCTTGCCGTGTTCTCCGACCTGGAAAGCAGGATACGGTAATTTTCCGTAAGAATTCCACGCGGCTATGGTAATTTTCCAAGATAATTTCGGACACCGGATTTGCACGGAAGTGAAAGGATCCGGTACGGTGCTTTCCTGCCCGGAATACTGCTTCCATCTTCGGTATGTTTTCCTGGCGGTTCCGGGGGAAATAAGCTGGAACCTGCCGGAATTAGCGGGAAATAGCCCTGGTTCCTTTTGGTTCCGGCCGGATCTGGAGGCCGGAAACATCGACCTGGGTAGAGTCAATTGAGATAATCCAGATCGTTCGATTGAAATTTCGTCTTGTCTTGCCTATTTCTGAGCCTTTTATTGCTGAAACGGTATGGGGTATGGGTGTGGATAATCTTTTCATCTATCCCAACACCCACACCCTCCTCCAATTTTTTAGGAATCGCCGAAGTCTACCGATCACTTATATGTATTATATGAACATACCAGATGTGAAAATTGATATTTGTAGACTTCTGTGATTTCTTAACAGAATGACAAGTCAATTTTTAACAAATCATACAAAATAGGATATTCGTAAAGGTGTGTGACTATAGCATACGTATTGTTATTTTTTTTTTGCTTTCATGTTTCTAATACTTGTGCCATCTTAATAATTTTCACGATGCTTTTTTTCTTTTATCCTTATCACATCAAGAATCTATTACTGATTTACTTGAGGATCAACTTTTCTTAGACCTATTGAAATTATTATTGTTTTCATTTTGGTATGAATAAGCATTTTTAAGTTGTGAACATTAGAGTCAGGTATCTTAACTCTATCGGGAAAAACAAGGCTGTTAGCGTTTCACGTGTAATTCGAGTTATGCACATATCATAGGAAAATAATTTTTTCCTTTCTGGAAAAGAGCAAACATTTCTCCATCGGCTGATATAAAATTAAATAATAAAAAATCAACTAATCACTCAGAAGAAACATGACAACAGAAAGAGGTTAAATTTAATTCAATTATCACAACTATTCTCTTGAATGTTTTCGTGTGTTGATTGGTGTTCTTAATTAGCTAGTAGCTTTTTCTCGTTCTAATCGTGCAACTGATGAAGAAAATAATTCTCTCAACTTAATATCGATAAATTTCGACGTATAGCTAAATAATAACTGATTTATTTTACTAAAATGTATCTCCAGTGATTATTTTATTTTTAATTTAACGTCATTCCACGTTGTACAACATGAGACGTTGATAGAATCTAGTATTTGCTAATGATAGTTTTTCTTGAATGCAAAAAAAGAAATCGCAATAGGAATTCTGAAAGCATTAAGACAACGGGAATGAGAAACAGTGATCGAAAAAAGTCAATCTTGCGGAATACTACCTAAGACACAAAACATAATAAAAAAAGCATATTTTGTTGCAAATACAGCTAAACGATAGGATACGTACATACTACTGTGCCATGAAACTGAATCGAATTAATTAAGGGAGAACCCACCTACGGAAGTCAATTTTTGAAAAAACACATATTCTAGTAGCCCTGAGTGTCCTCTTTCAGAATATGTATAAATTATATAAGAATGGAACATATTTTGCCAAATTCTGGGGCGTCTATTGGAAGTCATAGTGGAAAATCGACTGTTGTGTTGATTTTTTTTCCTTAGTTACCGGTAATTAATATCGTTCCATCTTCTTTATCAGCAGTATAAAACCATCGACCAATCGAGTAATCATGCTCTAACTGTTGTAGTCAGAGAAGGAAGCTTCAAAATTAGGTTATTTTTCGAAAAGGTGGCGCTACAGTAAACTTGGATTTAGAAATTAGCTTAATTTTTTCTTGAAAATATCATCACCTGCAAGACCTTTTTATACACTTTCCAATGATATATAACATGCTCCAATTTTCTACACAGGAACATCATCAACTACTTCGCAATGTTGTTATTCGTTTTTCTCAGCTTCACTTTTTTATCGCTTACTGATCACTGCGGAACATTTTTCCAGTCCACTGTTTGATGTACGCTGCTGATATTGTTTTTATTCAAAAGATGAGACTTTTTTCTAGAAATTGTTGAAACAGATTTCTAAAATATATCTCCGTTGTTCGGATATTTGAAAATCTTTCAAAGAGATCAAAGCAGTTTTTTCGACTTTCGGTTTAAAATGATCACTACTATTGAACAAAGATGAATTTCAAAAAACTGTTCCAACAATTTCTAGATAAAAGATTTTTCTTCATTTTGGAACAAATTTCAACATTTTCCATGCTACTGCGCCTCGGGAAGATGTTTCGTGCCAAAAGCCCAATTTTCATGAGTAAATTGAGTATAACTGCACAATTATCAAAAATAATTGGTTCAAGTTTTTATCAGATACTAGTTACATTAGCTTTTCTATTTCCTGAAATTTCCATCGAAATCTCTTGAACAGTTTAGAAGATAGGTTTCGGAAGAGTACCCCCTTAAGAACATGATTTTCTTCTTGATTAATAATCTCAACGTTTTCATTTGTTCTCGCCTTTATCTACCTTGCATCACAATAAATATGGTTCAAGAAAATAGATCGTGAATCGCGACAAACCACAAAAGAGTGACCGTGATTTTGATCAAATTTCTGTGACCATGACCAAAAACCTTGATTACGTCGGACACTACTAGTCCCGAGAAAATCATGTCATAATCTTATTCGTCTCTTTCTAAACTAAAACTTTGTGCTTTTCGCTGTGCAAAGTTCAATAAAAACGAGAGTATCACTTTGTACCAAAGATCTTCTCTCTCGTCAATAATCTGAAAAAGTAATATTACATATTGTACATGGGTAACCTCATTTAGTATCCTTAGCAATATGGTTATTTCAATAAGATGCTCAACGACTAATATGCTGATTACAACATCAGATTCATATATGAAATATTTTTGGGCATATAGAGTTTTTGCAGCATCATCGCTAATAATTGAGTATCAGTGTATTATGTGTTTTGATATGCATTTATTTTATTAGGTTTAAAACTAAAACGTTTTGTGTATTGCACTAGAACGAGTTCAATCAGACTAAAGTTCCATGTGCAGATAGTAAAAATAGAGATCGAATTGGAACTGATTTTATGCTTTAGTATAAAGTATGAGAAGTATTGTGACACACTTGCGTTTCTACATACTGTTTGCTAAGTAAAATAAAGATAGAAAAATAGACTTTGATAGCTCTATGTATTTTATATGTATTCGATAAAATTAGGTTTAGGAAGTGGCACAATTGAGAACACACTAAAATTCAATTAAATTTGACCCTCTCTCTATTGTCACGCTTCTCCTGAGTGATTAATTAATTTTTGTTTTAAATAATTTTGAAACAGCTGACAGAGAAATGTTTTTACTTTTTCGGAAAGGAAAAACTTATTTTTCTATGATATGTACATAACTCAATTTGCAAGTGAAATGCTAAAAGTCTTTTTTTCGGCAGGATTAGGACACCTGACTCTATATAATAAAAATAAAGGAAGAGAAAAGAACGATATAGAATTATATATTTTATAGCTCAATATTGTTCGAATAAAAAGAAAAAGTATAACAGTGATAGAACGGATAATTAACTACATTTTTTTTTCATTACCTTACAAATGAGTCAACCCTTCTGTCAGAATAGAGTCGAGTGAATTATATAAGGATCTGTTTGCTTTCTCTGTTAATGTTAATGCTAAGATACTTTTATATTTATTGTGATACTGAGAGAAATTTTTGTGTTTTTCTCTATATCGGCTGGTCTTACTCAGAGGTAGACATTTGGGAGCACGTTTTTTTATACCCAATTCCGATCTAGAAAAATCTATTCGTCTCTCCTGATTTGTATTCTGATTTGTAGGATTTATAAGATAATTTTCTTAAAATTATAGAATATTTTACTATAAACTTGAGCTGCAGTCTTGGTAAAATTTTTTATAGTCTCAGTCGCGACCCACACATGCCTAAGCATAAGTCTTTATCTGGTACGAATCGTTGAGTACTCGAGTTCAAAATAATTTTCATATAGTGACATTAGCATTCTTATAAAATATTTTACGTTTGTAAAAGTTTATTTACGGATTGATATGTATATTTTTTTTTCGTATAATCAGTTGAGAATTAATATATAGATGGTAGATCTTTCATCTTTCTATTCATTGTTTTGAGTAAAGTAGAATTTTTGTTTTTTTAGTTTTTCTATTCGTGTCAATAGAGATGAGAAAGAAACGAATAACTATAATTCGATAGCATTAATAAGTCTCACTCATATGTTTCATAAACGCTCCGACTCATTTTGATTTGGTTTTGGTATATTTTTCAACTATACAAAGTTGAACAGACATAGAAAATAAGTATGTAAAAATAACACCTAAGTTATCATTCAATATTCTATCGTGTTCAATTGATACCCTTATTAAGAGAGTAGATTATTAGTAAAAGTGTTAAAATAATTTTATCAAATTTCTTTTTTCACCATTTTTGATCACACATATTTTTATCTTAACTACTTAAAAAACCAATGTCGACACCTTTTTTTAGCTTTAGGCCCCACAAAGAAGATAAGGTTAAAAATGACTTACGATAAGTGTGTAACTAATATTTTTCTCATCTGTAAAAAAATTTGATAAATATATTTTAGCATATTTTCTAATTAGGTACATTTTTAATAATGATGTCAGTTGAGTATAGTTAATTTTGGATAATAGTTCAAATGTTGTAAGTGTATATTTTCTATGTTCATCCAACTTTATATATTGGACACAATAGGAAAAAATTTCAAATTGGCTCAAAATCGTTAGAATAGTTATTATATTTATATTACTTTTACAGAACATACAATAGTTAGATAAACTGCTTAAACGTAGTATAATATTTATTGTATATTTTTAGATGTTAATGAACGTTCGATTTTTAAATCGAGTATTTCTCTAGAGAGAGAATAATCTTCTTCCATAGAGCTTGGTTACTGAAAATATAAATTAGATGAATTTTTAGTTATGTCAATGTTATTATCATCTTGTAACAAATGACTTCATACTACTTTGATATTGATCTGTGAAAACGTATATCAAATTAGGAATTTGTTTAAGTTTCTTTAATTTGTTGTATACAGAGTGGGCTATAAATAGCACCAGTATAAAAAAAAGAACGAAATATGTCTGAACCGATTCAATCAAATGAGCTGATTTTTTTTGGTGAGCAGTAGAATTTTATTCAAAGTTTTTTTTCATACAGATAATCTAAACAAATACTACTATCAAGTATTATTGTTGACATGATGAAAACAATATGACCTGTGTTTGATATTGTATATCAGAAAACTAGAAAGCATCCGTGCATCAATAAAAGTATACAGTTTTGTAGAGAATCAAAATAGAATCTTTTGGAAAAAAAATTATTTCGAAATAGAAATGACTGGTTAAAATATATAAAAAAAAACACTGAAAGGGCCACTTATTCTGCCGCAAACGTTAACAATAGTTTTGTAAAACTCTTTGTGGCTATCCCATTAAGAACTACGCTTTCTCACTTACACATAAAACTCACATATCTCAATTGTTTTCTATGCAGACATCCAACAGGATCAGTATTGATCTACTCAGTATCTCAAATACAGAAGGTATCAAATTTCAAAGATGTGCTTGAAATCCTGTCAAATTCACTCAGTTTAGCATGCATTCAAACCTTCTTATGATGTTGTTAAGATCCTATCGACATACTGGTCCTTAAGGTTCTCCAAACATATAAAAGTCATAGCACACTCCTAACAAGATGCAGATAGAGTCTTCTCAGGATTTTTCCAGTTTAGGAGTTTCACATAGGTCATTATTTTATTGCTTAAGGCCTTCCCCTCAAAAAGGTCACTTTTCATCAGAATGATCGAAATTAAGATAAATGTATCGAAAGATAGTTCATTGTTTAATCTTTCATAAATGACAAAAATTTTTACTCGACACCTCGCTTTTTTCAAAAAGTTTTGAGAATTTCTGCCGTCCTCTATTCGAAAAATAAGCTGTTTTTAGAGAAAAACAAAAAATCGTTTTCGTTTTTTCTCCGTTTATAGTTTCTTCAACGTGCAATTCAAATTATTCTGTCGATATTCATTCAATATATTTATTTTTTGCTTGAAAGAGCACGGCAAGATGCAGTGCAGTACAGAGCGTTTATTTTAAATTTAAGCTTTTTTTTTTATATACGGACACTTATGTAACTCGACACCCATTTTTAAGGGTTTTTCGAATCATTGAACTTTCAATCCTTTATTTCTCTCTTATAAAGTAAGTATTTAAAAAAAAAGACTCTGTACTGCACTGCATCCTGACATGCTCTTTCAAACAAAAAAAAATTAAATCTCTCTAATGAACCCGGACCAAGACATTTGGTTTACCAAATGAGCTATCTTTGACTCTCGTTTGGTCAATATCTTCCTCAAATGTCATGATATTGGGCTGAAAATTGTACCATAGCCTCCCCACATCAACCTGAACATATCCTGAAAACTTCATGTCATTTGAACGTTCCGGAGCTGAGATTGATTTTTGAATGGGAAGCCTTAAACAGTTTATTTTTCTTCCTCTCATTGTTCACTCCAGGTAAATGGTAAAGGAAGTGAGATTTCTCTGCGTAATGTATCACTAGAAAGGAAAGTACGAGCCAAATGTGTTGTCATATTGATGTTTAGTCATTTCAATGAAAGCAAAACTTTCAAGTATTTGAGGAGTAGAAATATGTCCTGATTTTCTCTTCATTTCTCACTCAATTCATTTTCGAAGCATGTACGATTTAGTAGATCTTCTGAATCGTTAGAAAATAGGTATTAGTAAGATATGCTATTATCGACTTTTCTCTGATTCAATCAAAGAGGTTCCGCCAAAAATGGAATGGTAGACGTTAGAAAAGCTTCAAGTCTCTTTCTAGGTTTCTGTATTCATTAAGGAGGTTCTTTTTTGATGTTACTTGCTATGCAACAAGACGAATATGTACGTCTAATTTTTGATAACAACTGAAAATGCGAAGTTCAGAATCAGGATGTGTGTTGGTACGAACCTGAATGAAGAAAATGGCAATACTCGCAGTCACACTTCTTAACACCCACATCTTTAAACCAGGTCTTGACAAAACTCTAATAAAACCTTGTTAGAAACAATTCCACCATTGCACTCAAAAACTCGAGTAGGATCGATTGTAAATCCTACCAACATTCTGTACTCCTGCTATGGAAAAAAATTTCTCCTGAAATTTGTACATAGCTCGAGAAAATTCATGCGAAGATTATCAATGAATTCTTGTGTTTTCCTATGAAGATTCTGATAACAATTAGCATCACTTTGCGAAAACTTCAAATGCTGATTCTGTGAAACTTCCGAACATAATTCTGAACATTTACGGTAGAGATTCCAATAACAGATATGTTTCAAGTATCAGGGATCCTTTGAAAAATGCATTAAAATGCGCTACAATTTCGTTAAAACAGTGTTTTTAAGAGCCTTGGTTCACCACCGTAGCATTCTCTCTCGACGGGTACCGATGGATCAACAGAAAACTTCACAGAACAACAAATTCTATATAAGCTTCGTGCACTGATAAAGTGTTCATTGAACATGGACATTATTAATTAACTGTAATCTTGATCTGCTTTCCACATCATATTCACTCCGTTATTTCTTATGCTTGTGCAAAATATACATTGTAAGCAGTAGGAAATACAACTAAATTTATGAAAATTACAATCCTAAGTAATGATTTGATTTTGTTTCGATAACATACCTTGACATCAATATGAATTGATAAAATATAATCAATGTGCTATAATGAGGTTCCGTTTAAGGTCACCTCCTCCAAGAAAGTCAATTTTTGTCGAAAAAAGTTATACTCGGATAAATACATGGAAAGATAGCCCGAAGCCTGATGTGTTACAAATGGGATGATGTTCTTTATTCACCATCTCCTGTTTTCCCAAACTTTTTGATAATTTCTACCATCATCACCTAAAAAAATGCTGTTTTCAGAAAAAGGCGGGAAATATTTTTGGTTTTTTCTCTGTTTATGCGTTTTTGATCGCGTAACCCAGAATTCTATGTAGGCTTCCATTCTACATATATTTAATTTTTATAATTAGAGCGTCATTTTTGACAGCTTTTCAGGATATTGAACCTGTCATCCTTTGTCTCTTCAGAAAAAAGTAAGAATTTTAAAAAAAGGACTCGGCCAGACGCTGTAATTTGACATGCTCTTTCGAATAAAAAGAAGTTAGATATTCCAACATATCTTGATAATTTCAGGCGATCTAAAATTAGTCGTCGATATCAATGAAAAGTGTTTGACTTGTGAAAAAAAGCAGTTTTAGAATCATTTTTTGAAAAAAAAAACATGCAAAAGCATTAGAAAAATTCGACTGGCTGTTTATCGATACCGGTTCTAACACTACGACGACCTCAGTTTGCTTAATATCTTATGAAGTGAATGAGCCATTAGTGTACAAGAGTCATCTCTTTTGTTAAAAAAGCAAATACACACTCATTAGGTTGATAGATATACTCTGGAATGAAATGTTATAAAAAATTCAATTTCTGAATTTGATGTGACACATTGATTCAACGGATATAAATCAAGCGAATCTGGTAACTAGTCAATAATGTAATATATTCAACATGATAAATTCTTCAGATAGCGAGAGTAAAGCTATCATCTGAAAAGAAAATGGTTCGAATTCTATCGAGATCATGAAAAGTTATAGTTCTCTTATTAAACATGACTAAGCCTTTTATATCTTACATTTTCTCGGCAGAAACAAAAACATTCTTATCATGTCTAAATGATTAAAGTTGACCAAGTATATGTATATAAAAAAAAAAAACTCTGGTTCTATTTCCAATACAAAAGATGAAGGAAACTAGATAGACTAATAAAAATCTTACACACATTGTACGAGAGAATATGCTTAACTTCCAATAAAATTAGTTGATCAACTGATAGTTGATGTTTCGAGATGGAGTGTCACATATTGCAGCTGAAAATAACGTTTTCGAGTTGCATGAACAGATAGAACAGTAGATCAGCTAAAGTTATTAAAAGTTTAGCTCTCTCTCTGTAGTACTAGATACATGAAATTTTTATTAATCTTTTGCTTCAGATGTTACAAGCATATTTTACTTTTACAAAAAATGTAAAGTGCAAAATGTTTAGTCATGATCAATAAAGCCACCATAACTTTTCATGATGTCCCTGTAATTTAAACTATTTTCTTTTCAAATTATAGCTTTCAACTTTTCGGTCACCGTTTAGGATAGCAATATTTCTTTCATTATCTTTCAATCAAGCCATTTGATAGAGAGTTTCACTACGAGTACTTGTATCGAAGGAAAATAATGGAGACAATTAAATTTTCTATGAATTGTAAAAGAAAGTTGTAACCATCAATAGATCGATGAGCTATAAAAGAAACACTGTCATTCTCGATGAAAATTGATAATAATATTCATAAAAATATGTCACTTAGTCAATTTCGACATCGACTCAGAATATATGATTATTCTGAGGGCTGCCTAGTATATCGTTGTCACTTACAACTAAATCCTATCGTTCAATTTCGATACTCGAGAACTTATTCGAATAAAAATCAATTTATCACTCAAAATGAAATACAACATTGATCAGTCATATAAATGAAGATGATCAGTGAATTGGTTAGCGATTGTAATGGAATAGGTAATGATAGAGAGATGAGAGGTTCAAACTTTGAAATAAGATGCTCACAAAATATGCAAATATACCCATAAATAATTTCTGTTTCATCATTTTCTTCATGAGTTATTTCAAATACGTTTGAAATTTGAGTTTCTCATTGCTTTACCATTATCTATCTATATATTTCTTGATGACATTTGAGGCATTTGAGGATATTTTAATATGGTAGAATATTGAAACTGAAAAAAATCCGATAGAACAAATGACAAGAAAACGATGCAGTCTTAAAAAAACTATTGTAACCTCCAAAATGACTAGAATCTTTCATGTACTAACTAGTTTTAAGGAGTCGATGTAAAAATGGTGAAAACTGGTTGATTAATCATCAAAAATGCGTGTAAACAGACAAGATATGTTTAAGATCGGTTTGTGTTAAACACTGATTAATACGTTTTTGGTGACTCATCAAATCTTTTCTGGCGCATACATATTGAAATGTGTAAACGCCTTTTTTTGTCTTTACTTTGTCTACCGTCCTAGTCATGCAGGATCTGATGATGCTGTTAGTATACTATTGCAAGAGAGAATCTATACCACTTTTTAGGTTACAAAAAGTCCCATGTTCGAAAGCAAGTTACGATTCTCGTACTGAATTCATTTATGATTAGAACTAAAATATTCGTTTCGAATATCATTTTCACATAGCCTACGTTCTATAGGTATCAAGTACTACAATAAAACTCTTTGTACAGTTGAAGTCTAAAAAATTCATCGTGACATGTTAACTTGTTCATCTCAAAATTTATCGATAGGAAATAGATATTCAGAATCAGAAAGGAGTTTCCATTTCTTTACATGTCTATCCTAATAGCTTAAGCAAATCATGTGAAAATTTCGTTTGAGAATTAGAATGCCAGAACTTCATCTTATTGACAAAGTTTACTAGAAAGTTATTATCTGGTAGAACATGGAGTCCGATAATCAACAAAATTTCATTACGTTCATGGCTTCTAAATCAAAAAATACAATTATGATATTTGATTCATGAAAATGTTCATTTCTTCATTGTCATGTAATTCCTTTTTAATTTTTTACGTTGATGAGGTAGTTAATTTTCATTGACTCCCTATTAGATATTAGCGTAGGTACAGCCGTTTGTTCAACAAACGCAGAGACTATACGTACATGAAATCGAGTGAAATTGATCATTATTGCAAACGTAGTCAAATATCATATTTTATCTCATAAACATAATCTTATTGAACTGATCTGATTAGGATGAAAATGAATTGAAATGGCTGAACATGGTAAAAAGAAAAAGACCTATTCCATTCATTTTATTTCTCATATTAATGAGGTTAAACGAACATTTTTTTTTGACTTGTCTGTCTTACATGAAGCCTGATCGTTTTATCTTTTCTTCTTATGTGGTAGGTGTGTGAGATGCGGATGAGAATGAAAATCTGTTAAGGGCTACTAACAGTTCATAAATCCCAATGTTGACTAGTTGAAAGCTCGAACCTATATTCCGACTACACTATACATTCTATACTATTTATATAGATTAGATGACAGACAAAGTAACTCAATCACAAATTTTAGAGAAAGATTATTTAACTAGCGAATAGGTATCGAAATCTACTCAAAATAACAATTGTATTTTAACTTTTACGAAGACAATCATATGTCAATAGATATTGTTATACATGTATGTCTCTCTTTAATGAGAAGAGTTTAAACTCAGTGCCATCTCTCATTAGAATCATTGGGTGTCGAATTTGAAATGCATCTATATCACTGGTTTTGCGGAACTCACGTATATTTTTAAAGAAAATAATGAGTGTAAGTTTTAAGTGAAATTTTTGCGGCTTCCCTTCCCTCCTTCCACCGTCCTCTCCATTACAGACACCCCCCATGACAGACATCTCCCATTACAGACAACTTCCCATTACGGACTTTAGCAATCGAGGAAAACAGGCGTCAGATTTTCTATAGTTTTTTTGCAAAATTGATCAAGTTATAATTTTGAAAGATAATCAACATCATTGTTTTTGAGTTAATTACTATATATAATAGCGCATAAGATCTGCTGTAGATATAATGGATATGTAAAACACAGCCGTATTTGTCAATTAATTCAATGATTATAATAATAAGAATGTTAAATTAAGAAAAACGAATTAGAAACAATGAAGAATAATGAGCGAATAGCAACAATGCGAAATAAAAATAGGGCGCCCGTAGAAAAAGAAAATTTCTGTTCGAAATGTAGAAATTAGAAACGTTCTTACTCTGATGTTCGATTATCCTACAAAACAACTATAGCCTACAAGAGATTTTTCATTTTACGTATTTTGTATTAGTTTAATGAGGCTAGAGAACATATGTGAGTTCTATATTTCAGCCCCAAAAGGGTTGCGCTAACAAACTTTCTATATTATCAATGTAGGAAAAACAAAATACAATCAAATTATTTTCTATATTATATACAGAAAAATAACAAATATAAAAATATTTTTTTCTATATTTTCAATATAGAAAAATAGAAAAATATTCCCAGGCATATGGTAGAAAAAAATTAATTAATATATTATTTTCTATATTGTCAATATAGAAAGAAACCATATGAAATAAAATAATTTCTATATTATTGATATCAATATAGAAAAATAAAGAATACAAACATTATATGTTCCAGCATATAGTTGAGGATAATAGAAAAAAATTTAATTTTTCATCTTGTGATAGTTTTAGAAAAACTTGGACATCAATATTTTTTCTGTCGAAATATTTTGTGAAGAACAACGTTCTCTATTATGTGAAAATTTTCGAGATATATCTGTACTTTGACTAATCTATCATACAAAGCATTTGTGAAGTCAAAAATGATTTTACGATTACAATAACAGAAAACATTGACTTACAATAACAGAAAACATTGACTTACAATAACACAATTTTCTGTATTTTGTACATTTCTCCATAACAGAAGCTATTGAATCAACAATTCTCTAATAGGTAAAAGAACACAATAGATCACACAGAATCAAATAAGAGCAGACAAGACTTTGATTATGTAACGCTGTAAGTTTCTTTTTTTATGAATCCTATTTAATCGGATAAAATCAGATCAGAGTCCTTTACTCTGTTCTTATATATTTCTTAATCTCAGAATCTAATAAGATTTCCAATGACATCTTTTATTTTGAATCTGACAAAATCTTTAAAAAAATGCATCTATTTTCACTGTCTCTTTTTGATCTCTTTTAGTACATTTCTCTTTTTTCTTTCCTGTCTACCTTACATCTCATGCATATCCCTTCTCTCTTTCATTCTTTTTTGTGCATTGCGTCGCATCTAGTCTATTTTCAATATTGTTGTCTAGAATCTTCGAGAAGATTATTGTTGTCCCGAGATTTCTATTATGTATATCCACCCTTGTGCCTATGATATTCATTATGTTCAGAAGAATTCAGTGAAAACCCTACACAATCGAAATGTAAACGATGTTCGTTTTGTGATCGTTCTACAGATAGAAAAGTTCGAAATAAATGTTATCATTGTTCAGAATCGGTTTGTGATGAGCACTTTGTTTAGGGAATTTTTTGTATTTACTGTTCTAAATAAAGAAAAACTATAATTCTGATAATTACTTTACAAGACTGAAGAGGAAAACAATCTAATTTGGGCAATAATACCAGTCCAGCAATCAAAATCATAGAAATATGAACACATGTTATCATATTATCTCCAAAAATTAGCTTGAGCATCCGAGGATTAAATACACATAAGTTTTTGAACATAATTAAATCTACGATTGATATTAAATAGTAGCACATTAATTTATTGCTTTATAAACTTTCTCATAAAATCTAGAGATAAGCACTTCCATTCTTTCCCGTTCCTACTCCATATAACTCTACTCTCACTCTGATGAGAAAAAGCATCAACTTCGGAGTTAGAATTGCCCATCTCTGATATCAACCATTCCAAAATACTTACTCTTCAGATCCTCATGAACATATCCATGACATGCGAGCTCAAAGAAGGCTTCTCAGAACAAGCATTACCTAAGGGTTATAGCATGATCCTCATAGAAGATACTCATTATTTTTAGATTTTCAGATTTTGGCAGAATATCTTATTTAGTCACCGAGATTCTCTTCTAGGGTCCTAATACAATGGTCTGAAGATGTGAGAGGGTGTGACTGTGGCTGTAGATGTGAGTGTTATGTCACTCTATTAGCATCCACACCCACACGCACATCTGACACTCCCACATCCACACCTTTCTTGATACTTGAATAACACTTCATTCTGCGCTTCATTTTTTTTTCCTGCAAATCATCGATTTTGAGATACTAATGGTGATCCACACAATTTAATTTTACACTTTTATCCGTTCTCAATTCTTATAACTCTATTTCGCTTTACCGATATTCATCTTTCCTTATGAGCGTATGCTCGTCAGGTTGAGTTCAATACACGATATAAAAAAACGAATGAAATCATTCTATTCCTCGTCCCCAGTTATCGTTGGTAAAAATTTATGAGAAACTCAACATATCTCGCAAAAACTCAGCCTGGTACTCAAAAATATTTAAAATCTATTATAGTCATTCGATTTCTCGACCTTAGTCACCTTTGATCAAACTTTAGGGAAAACCAATAGTTTCTGAAAAAAACCTGTCCTGTCTGTAGAAGACGTTGGAAATCGAATAGACCATTTTATTCCTCGATGTCGGTTACTCTTGGTAAGATATTATGACAAACCAAAAGTTTCTCACAAACCTTGGCCGTGGTTCTAGATAATAATAAAATTCTGATACTGCAGGTGTAGCTGTGAGCGTGAGTATCGGAATATTTACATCCACACTCTTTTAGATCCTACTACGGGGTGTGAGTGTGGGTGTGTACGTGTGGGTGGAACTGTTGGTAAGGTGAATACTGACTCCTGCAGCCACACCCTATCCACCCTAGATGAATATTGCTACTATTCATAACAAACTTTTTAAAAGAAATAAATTGTCTCAAGAATAATTCTGAGAATGATGACTCATTTGAAATACTTATCTAGTTAATGCATGAAGGATATACGAAGCAATCAGTATTCTAGAGTTATCTATTCAGTTATTTGAGATGTTAATTATATAAGAATTTATGGACGAAACAAAGTTGTTTGTACAAATAGTTTATTATTAAAGGCATGCTTCGCAATTTCTTTAGTAGTTTATCTCATGGATGACGGAATTACTTTTATCAAAAAATAGTTTTATCTTTACTTATTTTGACTTGATGCAAATTCATAACATAAAGATCTTGATGTAGTCAAAGATAAAAACAACTGTTTACATCTTGGAAACAAAATGTTAAGTATAGAAAGTAAAAAATTCAGTACTTGTCTGAACTCGTACTTATTTCTACTACAAAAAGTGTATTTTCTAATTTTCTTGTTACGAACAAACATATTTTGACCGTCAAATGGAGAGCAGTTTATTTAGAAATTGGTTTTTTTACACTTTTCATAAAGAGGTTTTTCAAGAGTTAACTTCTTGATGCCAAACAAAAAATGCTTCTACAATAAAATAATATAATTCGATTTTGTTTTCAATAAAAAGCAAAACAAGTTTTTCTGAATAATTCAAAATGTATAATTTGAAAATTGATATGAAAAATCTTTTAACGTCCTTTAATTGCTCAACTCCAGTATATCAATGCCTTCTAGTTAAAAGCGAGCTTTTATTCTATTGTAAAATCAGTAAAATTGTAACTCCATCAAAGAGAATAGAATTAGAAAGTGGAAATCGAACGATCACTTCTAAATAACAGAACGTTCGAAAAAGAAGAAGAAAAACCTATGTATCAGGTAGCCAATACAGCAATCTATGACTGTTGTAATTTTGCACATCTAACAGCTTCGTGTAAATGAAATAGTCTTTGTCTAGTGAAGAAAATTGAAACATCTATTGTTCCACCACCATCAAAGGGTTAAAAACTGAAACTTTGAAATATTTTGTTTCGAATTCGTTTTTGATGTAAGTTGAAGTCACGAGTCATAGTCGGATTATACAAATAACCATTTCTCAGATGGTTGTATTGAAAATTGTTCAAGATTAACTTACACAATTTTTTTCTACAACAAACATAATCCTGTAGTTGATGTGATTTTAAGAAACTAAAATAAAAGATTCTGGAAACAAGCTATGATCTGCATACTCTAAGGGAGCATTTTGTTATATTTTTTAAAGAAATAAGAATCCTTTTAAATGTAATTTACAATTTATTGGGTACTATTCAAAATCTTTAAATGAAAGAAGCTGATGAAGATAAGTTAGATGATTAGTATTTTAGTTATGTAGTTAAATCAATATATTTGTCATTCATCTGAAAAAGAGCATAGGTTCATTTCTTGTTTCGGTCGAGTCATTCTATATATGTTAATTTCAATGGTCTTTTCTATAGCAAATGTTAAATGAGAAAATTGAAAGTACACTTTTCGACTATTGGAAAAGGACAAAAACGAACTTTTTCACATGAAAGAATAGTCTTGCTAGAACACGAATGTCATCAAAATAATTCATCACAAGACACTAAGTGGGTGTGGATGTGGGTGGATGTGTCATGGGCGTAGTTGTGGGTGTATTTGGCACCTTCTTTCTGTCTACACCCTCACCCATAGCACACCTCACCCGTACCCTCAAATTTATTTTGTTCATTCTTTGTCATTATATTTTTAAATAAATTATATAAAGTGATGCCATCTAAATCTGTTGAAGAACATAATGTTAAAAATGACTCACAGTGAGTGTCCACGTCTCATATTGTTATCATCCACAAAAACAAATTGATAAATATAGTCTATATTTTTCAATTGCACTCATTCTTAATAATGATGTCAATTCAGTATAAGCAATTTTAGATAGATTTTTCAAATATCTGTTCAACTTTAGATATTCAAAATATTCGAAAGAAAAGGCTCGAAATGGTATAAAATCTAAAAAAGCTAATCTTCATATGTTATTTTCACAGAACGTGTCATTGCTAGATCAGTTTTTATGAAACAAGTTATTCTTACTTACACTGCTACTTCTATATAATAAAAACTCTAAACTCAGCTCTCATCTGAGAATTTTGAATAGATACTTCAAAAAAAATCGAATAAAATCTTTTGAAATACTTCAAAAAAACATTGGGAAACCACTTATATACAGAAGATGCGAACTAACCTGTCAATTTCCTAAATAAGGCTTAGAGATGAGATTTTGAATTTCTCTCCAAAGGTTTTACAATTCTGGTTGACCAAATATTTATAGATTTACTTAGTTGTAAAGTTCTCTAGGAAAATGCATTAGAATTTGTCTAGATTTAAGTATTTTTATCGGTTTCCGAGGCGAATTCTATGAATTTTAAGGCATTCAAAGACAATAACAGGCATTCGTGCACGCTTTTTTGAACACATTTTGCAATTTGTAACAAACACTCATTCTTTTCCCTCTCTTGTAAAATCTAAATCAGCGTATTTTTGATGAGTTTTTCTCTGGAGGTTTGTTCAAATATTTCTTTCGAGCAGGATAACAAATATAATTTTAACAACCATTAAAACAATACGGTATTTCTTAAAGACATTCAACTACTTCAATTCTTTCATATGTTTGAGTCGATGTCGGTTTCCATAATGCTTCGGTTTAACTTCTACAATTAGATTAAGATATGTTTGCCTTCTCTATTAAATGTTAAGGTACCTTTTATTTGTAACGTGATTCTTTTGCAATCGCCGATTTTTTTACGTGGGACTAACCGATGACAATGTGCTGAAAGTTTTCATCAATCTTCATCTAATCAGAATACTTCATTCTATAAACTATTTGAAGTTTGAGAAATGTTATTTTTCTAATAGTCCAATCGTTTATTTACCTGTTCGGAATTATATTTTATCTGTTTTTCTTTTCAGCTTTATTATGTTCATCTGTGTATTAGTTCTCGTAATTTTCTCATTTGTTTGAGCACTCTTTCTCTTCGCTCATAGTATGTTGTTGCTGGTCCTTTGTTTGTCATATCTGCATTTCTAGTAATGCATTGCTTGATGTATTTTAGGAAATAACTTGCATCTTTTTTCATACAGTCAGTTAAGAATTAATATAGTTGGTAGATCGACTACCGAAGATAATTCAATGCATATGAGTTCGTCTGCGGATTGATAGCGCTTTCGTCGAAAACACAGATACATGTAAAGCGATGGAACACTTTTTTGTTTTTCTCTTCAAGTCGACAGAAATGTAGAAGAACCAAATAGTAATAATTGGAAATCATGATTATGTTTCAACTAGATATTCCATAGGATTTGGGCTTATTTCGATTCTATTTTTCTTTATTTCAAATATATAAAGTCAAATAGACGTAGAATTTTCATGCTTCAGAATAACATCTCAAGTATCATTCAAAGCAATAAATATACTCAAAAACATAACTTTTATCTGATTTATTTTTCACGCTTTTTCCATTATCTTTTCATCTTGAACATGTCGAAATATTACACATAGACTGTTTTTAAGTTTTAGACTCCAATAGAACACGAGGAAGAAAAATGAAACACTGTAAAGTTTCTAATAAGGCACTTTCTGAATGATGATGTCAGTTGATTGTATTGAATATTTGATATTCAAAATGACCTACGACCTATGAAATAACTAGATATACACATAGATCTTACTTTGGCATAACGCACCGTAGTTTGATGAACTTCTGAAGATGGTAGAATCATTTGTACCATCATATCATTACATGTTCTTTAAGTCTCTATCACTACTATCGATTTTCGTTAAAAATATTAAAATTCAGCTAAATCCATAGAACGACAGTATGAGGCTTGATTTTTTTCAAGAGTCACATGACTTTTTATTAGACATTTCGTTTTCTCCCAAAATTTACGTGATTTTCTGCCTGAAGTATATGTTTTCGCAGATAAAATGAAAACTTTTCTTCAAGTTTTCTCAGTTGCTGTGTTTTTTTGGTCTAAAAGAATGTCAAGATGCAGGATATAACAGATTCCTTTTTAAATTAAACTTTGTTATTATAGAATATAAGAGTGCTTGTAGATCTCAACAGCGCGATACTAAGAAGAAAAGATATTTAATATTTTCCTTTCTAAAAAAAACTAGATGGTGTGGAGGCGGGTATATATGTGATTGTAATTAGAAATGGGATCTATATCCATGCTCACATTCATACTCGCATAAGATGGCCTATGGGTCACTCTCGACAATTTTTTCACTATTGATAGAATGAATTCCTACGGACTTTATCATGAAATTTTCATTATTGTCAGTCATACTCGATGAGTAACATTATAAATGCTGAATATGGAATAGGAGATTGCATCAAAGCAACTCTTGAATGAGTACTTCTGTTAAGACATATTGATCAATTATTTTCAAAGAACAAAGAAAAAGATTTCATGCCGTTCTTTCGATATGTGCTACTTATTGACAGTTTGTGTGCATGAATCGATACTATACATATGTCTTAGTATCTCTCAAATAAGAATTCCGTATCTCACTAGATGTTAACCAGGTATAATTTGTTTACAAATCGCTCATCTCATAGACTATGAAAAGTTATACAAAGCTGCACATTCTATACCTGATTTTTTTTATCAGTAGCCGAATCTTATTTTCAAAAGATAAATCATGAACATGTAGCGATATATAACACTAGAATGAAACTATGAATTGTTCTGAGATGTTTTTGACATGCTCAAGTTTTTGAACCGGAGGAAATTAATCAATTTAGTTTGAAATATCTTTTAAGGGTGTGTGTGAGTATGTATCCTTTCTTCTGCCATCAATATACTCACACCTCACATCAACTCTTAAATCTATTAAAAGAAATAGATTGAGAATTTTATCTTGAATATTGTATCATCGTCACGAACTCATTGTATTTTTTATTTTTTTCTCATATATCTTTTTTTCTACAATGACTGTTCATTTACCGATTAAAATTCCATGTTTCTTCACAATGCAATTCTAATGTACTACTATCATTCAGATAAAAAGTTTTACGTATTAAACAATCAACTACATATAAAAAGAGACTTCTCCTTGTAGAGAATTTTTTATGATTGGAACACGAGTTTAGATGACAGCCATTTAGTAAAAGACGAATGCATTGCATTTAAAAATTATCAGTTGTAACTATTTCGTAAAGAATTTTTAAAATAAATCTTTTGTTCGTTCGGCTCAGGTTATGTTTAAAAATTAAAGACGAAACAGCGCATCTTTGAATAGTGTAATGTGACGATGTGGCAAATTGATTGTGTTGATGTTGATAATTAGACTTATTCGTTTACAAATCAGTAATGTTTATTTTTCATATTTTTTTCTTTTATTCTTGAAATAATTTGTGATTGAATCACATAAAGTTATTTTTTCAATAAAATGTTTTTCAATCAAGTGAACTCAATGAGTAACTAAAAATTCTGTAAGTTGAATTTTATTACGTAAGAGAATATGTTTTCTACAATTAAAGACTTTAGGCAACTTTATGAATGATTTTGAGGGAAGAAAAGAATTAAGGATAAATCGAATAGATTAAATTTCCATTACTCATCTTTCTATAATAATAGCTTTCCTCCTCTAATATATTTCTAATTGACTAGATAGAATTCGATAAAAATGAACAAAGTCTATTCAATTCAGAAAACTAGTGCAGACACATAATACACATCATTTATAACAGAAATCTTAGAGAGAGATCACTGAACTAGTAGACATGTATAGATATTCATACAAAATCTGTTATTTTATGAAATTGAAAAAATGCACTTACTCGACTCTATTACTTTAATCTAAGAAAGAATAGTTTACTGGAATAAAGTATGCAAGCTACCATCTTTATGTAAGCATTGACTTCAGATCAATCGAATTTGATATAGAAAATTAAATGAAAGATTCTTTAGAAATTGATCGAGCACTTTGTACTTGACTGAATAAGTTTAAGTTGTAAGAAAATACATGTAAGATACTAGCAGACAATTGTAATTGTCAAGGAAAGAAGTTTGTAGTTTTCTGATATTCGAAATAAATGAACTGGTATTTCATTTTTAAATCAATAAAAAAAATGATTGATTCATATATTGATATGAAGGCATATTGTGGGTGCAAAATGTGAATGTGAGCTATCATCCTGTTGAACTACACTCACACCCTCTAGTGTCGAAAGAGGAAAGTCAATAAAATCATTAGAATGAATAATCGTTGTTCACTGTTGTTTTGAACTTGTCAACTATGAAGCGTATGTAAGCGACAAAAAATCTTAGTAAAAAAAAAACATCGAGAAACAAATATCAAATGAGAAAACTTTTAAAGATACTTTCTGACAAAGATCAGGACTTTAAGTTAATATATCACTAATAAAAACTGAACAAAAAAACAGAACACAACACAATGAGCGACTTATTCGAGATATTTTTCTTTCTTTCTCTCGCATGTAGCAGATGATGGTCTGTAAGAATCGACAAATCTATAGATAAATTGAATATTCAGAAAAAAGAAAATTTTAACGGACTTTTGATTTTCTTATTGGACTATGAAAATTTGATTTAATATGATTTTCTTTTCTTCAATCTGGTAGAACATTCATTGTATAAAGATAATGAGGGCAATTCTGTGCTGCATTTCTTCATTTGCATGTGTGATCTTCTTATCTTGTCATAATATTTTTGTTCCAATCTGTTAAAGACACATTTATCTTAGACTTGTTAATTTGTAACTCCACACAACATATTTATTTTCACTGAACTGAAAGAATATTGTTTAGAAAACAGAAATTCACTGATAGCTATCTACTTGTATTTAGCGTAGTACGAGTGTTCATGTAGTATCCATGTTACGAATTAAGATATTGTAACTCTTTTCAAGGTCAATATCAAATAACTATTAGTTTATGTCAACTGCGCATTATAGTTTAAATGTCAAACATTGATTAAAAAACCCTACATTATCTTAAATTTTATTTCTATGATTGTATAAAAATATTCATGTCGTGTTATTAAATTTATTAACTGACTATACATGTTAGTTGATCGATCTTCGTTTCTACAAATCTGACTATATCCATAAAAGTATTACATGAAAAAGATTTATTGGTGAAGAAGTATGCCATTATTTAGAACATAAGGATAGACTTAACATAGATGTTCCATTTGAATTCATGAAGGATCTGTTAACAGGATCTATTTGTAAAAGGATGACTTCATCTCAAAAGAAGTATTGGAATATAAGGGGAACTGTGACACTGAAAATTCTTGTTAAATGTCAAAATGAGACAGATAAGCAAAACGAAGAGGAAAATATTTGTTTCTGACAGATAAAAAGCTGTCTTGCATTGTTTGAATAAATAAAAACTATAATTTCTCGAAATGATTTGTTAATTTCTCTTGAATTTTAACAGGGTATAGGTATGAAGGCAGTCGATGTATACTAGTCGAAAACATTTTAAAGATAAATTCAATGGATTCTGATACTGTTAACATAAATGGGATTTATCAAGAAATGAATCACAACTCTTTTTTTCGTTTCATGACAAGCGTTGGATACATGACAGATAAACTGAAAAGAATGAGAAAGATATTTTATTCTCAACCAAATTCAGTGAATCATCAATGATTTTCACTGAGTAGTCGATAATTCCTGAACATCTCGTATGTGCTTTCAAACATCTATATGATCAAATTTATCTTTGTATTAAAAGAAAATGATACAAAAATAGAAAATGAATACTATCAAACAAAATTTAATGTACATTACGTACATAGAGCAGACACCTTCAACTAAATTTGATCCGTTGATTCTTTTCTCATCGATGCTTTCAGTAAATTTAGAAACAAATAGGCTTTTATATGAAGAGTGAATATTCAAAAAAAAAATACTTTCTATAAAATTCTTAGTGATTTTCATTTTTAGATGCCTTACCATTTTTAAGAATTAAATTAACGTTTAAGACATATTGGAAAAGGTTGTTTAGTTGTGGCTAAAGTTTTGAGCTACGTTTCAAATAAAGCGGCACTGATAAGAAATAGAAAATAATTTTACTGAAAATATTTTCCTTCATAGCTGTTGTTCATATAGAAATGCTCTCATTCTAGAATTCATAAGTTATACATCAGTTAAAGTATTTAGAACATTTATAATAGTAATCTTTCCATTATCGAAAAAGAAACTAAATGATGATATAACAATGAAATGAAACGTTTATGCTTCAACTGCAGATACGTAACGAAAATAAGTCTTCTAACTAATTTTTTTTGTAACTATGTATATTACAAAAATAATTCGAAAGAATTCAAAGCAAAACTAAGGATCTCAATAAACTGAGAATATTAAGTGTAACTGACTTATATTTGATATTCTAAAATTAGTACAAATGAAATCAAGTAATTGTAAGATATTTAAGAAAAAAGAAAAATGTAAAATACTAGAAAATTGACTCAATCGGTAAAAATAAAGATTCAAAATAAAATTAACTAGGTCGTTTTTTTAAAACAAGAAACAGTATATATCAGAATACACTGTGATGCAATAAACTCCCAGTAATAGCTTCAAAAATCGAGAAACAATATTTGCAGATTGGTTTCTCAAACCTTATTTTTTTGCATGAGAATTCATTTTTTTCAGTAAATAGAAAATGAAACATGGTTCAACTTCATAGCAATGAATCGTTCATTACTAGTAGAGGCATTTTTTGCCGAGGATACATTCCGTGACGGGAGAAATACATATTTATGTGCTTCTAAAGTGCAAAACGAAAAAGACAATAGAGACATGCATGATGAATTAAGAGACCTTTTTCATTTTCACATTTTTAGTTTTATACCTCTGTCATTTTACAAGATAAAAAACATTTTCAAAAATAATTTAGAGTAACTTTGTTCTTGAGCTTTCTATTTTGAGATTTTCAAAATCTTGTTGGGAATAGACATTAGACTAGCTTTTCTATGAGTCCTAAAGCGTTGTCGACTGGTGAGTATAGGTGTGGGTGTGGGTTTGATTTCATGTCAGACATATCCACTCACACCCACACTCCATCCTCACGAAATAGACATTTTACTTTATCAACATTTTACTTTTAGAAAGTTTTTAGTTATAAAAATGTAATCAGTATTTTAATTTTTCTATTTGTATGACTTAAGTTCTATTAAGCAATTATTGAAAGAGAAGTAACTCAATTTATAAGATCTCTCAAAAAAGTTGTCTATCATTGTATGAAGAACAAAAAAAAATCATTCATAAATTGAGAATTATTTACTTTCAGGTTTGTCTCAAATAATCTATATGTGGTGTATGTATCAATCGTTTCTCGTTCTGATTGAGACGTACGCGTAGCTTATAATATAATTAGTTTTTTCGGTTGATTGAAACTTCAACAAGCTTCTCTTGACGAAACATAATTTCCATAATAATCAAAGAAATCATATATAAGATCTTTCTTTCAAATTTTCACATATTCCTCTACTTTCATAAGGTGATAATACAAAAGCAGATAAAAAATGTCAAACATCATTATTCATCATTTAATGTAGAAAGATAATGAGTTACTATTTTATAAGTTTTCTCATGAGAAAAATAAAAAAGACTATGATGGGTGTGAGTGTGGGTGTTAGCATAGGTCATCTTTTAACCCATACCTATAGCCACACATCCACACTCACACCCTTGGTTAGCTTTCGGTATGAACGTTGATACATTGCTGTCTTGTATACACGAAAGCACAGACAATCATCTACACCTGAATATTTGTAAAAAAAAATCAGACAAACATATGATCCATCGTTTTTATATTATCTGCATCTGCCTTTGTAATATTTTTAAATCTCTACATATGCTGTTATATCAGTGCTCTGTATATCAGAGGAGTCGAAGTTTCGATTGGAATTACGATTCCAACGTTTTATAAAACATGATAGTTTCAAATTTATGTATCTTGTATTTACCTATATCAACACTCTCATCCTATGTTGTTAGATTTAAGCGGATCAATGGTGCAGGACAGTCTTCTGCTAGATTTCTATTCATTTTAGATAATAAGAATTTCAATAGTCTCATAGAAAATGTCAACAATTTAGCCTGTTTGAAATGATTTTCTCGGATTACAAACACAAATGAAATAATTTTGGTGTCAGTCATTATCAGCTATCAACTGAGACTCTTGAAAATTAGGTTTATTCGGATTCGATATATTGATAGAAGTTACAAGTTCTTGACTAATAAAATACTTAAGAGACTCATAATCACGCCAAAGTCGGAGAGAAATGTAGAATGTATACGACTTTATAAAGAACTTCGGGAAGGAAATGAAAAAAGAGAGCACATTTGATAGTAATTAAGGAGGGTATAGATATGAGCAAGTGTGAAAAAAAAGACAATTTTCGCAGCCCACATCCATACCCTTATATGATACATATGCACAATATAATTCAAAAAACATCTGAATACTGATTAGTATATATATGATTAAGACAAAAATTAGGTAATTATCTAAAATTATTTGATCAATATAGAGAATTCGGTTATAACGAAAGCTTGAGAAAGAGAAAAGCATACTTACTTTTGTTTGAATGATTTTTTTTTGACAAGAATTGCATTCTAAGATAATTTGATCAGCTTGCGGATTCAAGATCGAACTGTCCTAGAAAATCACTACTTTCGTCAAAAACTAGTCGAATTCAATCAAATTTCTTGTCAAAAGATATTGTCATGGATCATTTTAAATCTATTAATTATATTGTGTCGGACTTACTGAAATCTTTGCTCTTAAAAACGGTTCGACGACATATAGATGAGAGTCAAGTGAATCCTTTTGATACATGTTCATTATTGCTTGTAGATTCTTAAACTTTTTGAATTTTCCGACATTGGCTACATGGGTGAGTAGAAAAAGCCTCATCAACATTCAACTGATATTTAACATCATTTTATAGCATAATGAAAACATCTTCATTTATTTCTCATAAAAAAAGAAATGTTACCATAAATAAACATACTACTTTGATCATTATACCCAAGAAATCGAATAAATATGTTAAATTCATCCCTAATTGCAGTCACTTAGTAATCCATGATAAAAAAAATCAATACAAAAAATATTTATTTAAAAGATTATTCACATTACTTCGTAAACTTTTTTTTCATTACACTCCGCTATTAATTTGACAACTTTCTTATAAGTAGTTGACAGTATACAGAACATAGTAGAAAATGAGAGGAGCCAAGACAGACACGTCCATTAAAGCCATTTTTTATTCATTTGTTTCCTTTCATTACATGACTTCCCTTTATCCTTAAATTTCAATATATTTCGATGCATTTTGATTTTATAGAAAAAAGAATAATTTTAAGTGTTTGAAATATATCCAATTTTGAAAATTTTTTTATAAAAGAGTAGTTGTTTTTTTAATGCGAATTTTACTTATGAGAGTTCACCAATGACTGTGATTAATATTCGAAGGATAACAAAGATTCATTCATTAATTTAAAAAAACAAAACCTATTTAAAAATCAATTCTTAATATTCCATAGATATGTGTTTTCGAATAAAATATTTAAAAAAAGCTAATTTTTAAACTAGATATAATTCTTTAAGTCAAAGAACATTTTTTAAAAACAATTAGTATAGGTTTAAGTAAATCAAGTCGAGTTACAAGGAATCATCTAACAATGAAGTTAAATGTAAATGTGAATTTTTTCTTCTCTTTCGATTTTACTGCTATGTTCAAATTCGTTCATATTTACTTTGTTGGAATGTGATTATAAATAACTACTTCAGCTAATAGTTTCTTCTATAATTAACAATTTCATGGATGTAAGTCGGATAATTTTTTTTGACATATCAACTATCTTTAGTTTCTATTTTAGTGAGCAGATTAGTTATAGTAACTATAAAATTGGTCAATCTGATTAAATGTCGTCGGGATTGAAGGATTTGAATCTTTGATTGATTTCTCAGCATGACTTTGTAATGACAATTTCCTTCTTAGAAGTAATACTCTACAGTATGAATAGCTTGGTTCTGTCTATCTTCAATGCAAGAGAGAAAATGTCCAATCTTTGATTGCTTTCATTTCTTTTACGTTATGAGAGAATAATTTCAAGTTAGGGTGTAAATGTCGCTATTAATGTATGTAAATAAAAAGACGATGTTCATATACTACACTCACAACTATAACGTTGTAAAGTCCTCGCAAACTCTTAAACTATATCATAGTTTGAGACCTGTTCCACACACATATACCCCCCCAACAACCTATTCCAAAATCAAAAAAATAGAAAACAAAATATTAATATAAAAAAAGAAGCTAAGTCTCAAATCTACCTCAATCAAAATCCTTATTTAATTTTTACCTTATCTTCTGTAATGTGTAGAGTGTTTTTAGAATTTCATCAATTCATAATATTAATATTTTTATGAAAGGCTTGTTAGTAAAACAGTATTCAGAGGTCATATTCATAAAAGAAATATTGTCAACAATTGTTTTGAAGTATTTACAACTGATCGGTATATAACTTTTTCGATTAATTCACACTAGTGTCGTTTCGTTCGTACTTATACCACAGATAAAAGTCTTGTTACTCAGTATACTCTCAGAGTTTTAGTTATAAAGAGCAAGAATTTGTTGATAAAACTGCAATATTCATT
>CAJNOL010000935.1:52758-92833 GCA_905250125.1 Rotaria sordida | reverse complement strand
ATTATATCAATAAAACGTTTTTGATCAACTGAATCAGAATTACTATTCGATACTTTAAGACGTTTTGATGAAATAATTGAATCAGATTCAGTATTTGATCGTTTCGGAGAAGAAGAAGATGATACATCAGCAGATATTAATGATTGACCTTTAACTGGTGTAATCTGTTTTTGGGCAAGACGTTGTTTAAGTATATCAATTGCACGTTGTTTAGCATTACTAATTGCTTCAGAACTAGCTGGTTTTGTTAAATCAACAAATTGTTTAGGTGAAGATACTAAAGAAGAAATTGAATTTTTAAAAATTTATTAAAACTATATATTTAAATGGTTATTCAAAGATATAAGTTAGATAAAGAAAAACAGTCTCTGCTGACGGATATTTCTGTCTGGATATAATTATTTCTATCAAAACGAACGAGAGAAGTTCTCCAATTGATAAAACACTTTTGAATCGTACGGTATTTTTTTTAATGAATGTCATAGCAAGAGAAACACTGATTTTCAAATTTCAACTTAAAACTTTTCATAGAGGCTGATCTAAATGAAAATAGTTTTTTGTAGATGTTGAAGATCTTGCTGTTGTACCTGTTCCAACATACAACTATATAAACTGGCAGATTTGGTGTTCTTATTTCAAGATAGAAGGCGACTATCAAAAGACCTGAAATTATTCTCGTTAAGGCTTATCTCTATGCCAAGCTTCAAGTCGGAACTCGAAAATCAGTTTTTCTTTTGCTGCGGCATTCATTAAAAAAATACCGAACGATTCAGTAGGCACTATTAGTTTGCAATAGATAAGTATGTTCTTCTTTCACTTAATGTTTCTTACAAAACAATTCCATCAATCGATCTAGAATAAGATAATAAAGCTCTACAGTTGTATTCCGATCATTATTTAGAATTCAATTGCATTCAAATCATTAGTTTCAATGACTGGACGAATGATTTACGTTCAAATTTGGAACTTATTCAACTAGTTCAGACAGTGTCGAGTATTTAGTTAATTGTCCAAGCGTTTCTTGTGTAGTTCTGAATTTGTTTAGAATGTCTGTAGCTCGTCATATTTCGGATCATTTATTCTACTGTAACTAATCTTGGAATTCTTTCTTTTGACTTATTTCTATGTCCTTCTGTTAATTAATGGAAAATAGCTGCAATCAAGGTCGAACTTGAATGTCCGAGTTTGGTGCATGCCTATTTCAAAGTCTATTCTCAAAAAGAACGATCGGAAAATCATATGAATAAAAAATAAAAAATGAAAAAGACAAAGCATGCTCCATACATAAACGTGATAAGATAATAAAAATGAAGAACAATATTTGTTTATGATAACAAATATAGATTTGGATAATCAATAAAGTTTTCTATCAGATGCAGTATATATCATGGCTTTATAGTTGAACTATGTGCAAAAGTTTTCTAAAATACCGAACACAGTCGTTTTCAGGTACCAGAAGACGTTACGGAAATTCGTTTTCAACAGTACTCTTTGAAAGAGTACAAAAAATATAAAGAATCGCCGTTCTTTTTTCCGATCTTTCCTTACAAAGTTACACGCATCACAAAACACGAAAAAAAAAAGGGAAAGTCGTAAAAAAAACGGGGCGAACTCTTACATTTGTTGTTCTCTTTCAAAAGAGTACTGTTTAAAACAAACTCCTACAAAGTCTTGTTATACCTTAAAATTTTCACACGTAGTTCAATTATGAAATCAAGATATGTTGTGCATCTAACAGAAGATTTTATTGATTATCTAAATCACTATTTAGATTTTATGAACAGAAATTATAAATAATTATTTAAAATATTTTCATTAGTAATGAAACATTAATTATTTTCTCAAAATGACTTACTCTTGTTAATGACAGATGTCGAATTTGTTTGACTCGTTATTAAACTTTTTGGTGAATTTTTTAATTCTCGTGGAGGTGATGTCGATGCAGCCAATGGATACGATCGAATTGGAATTGTCGTATCATCTTGATCTCGATTTTTTGTTTCATCTTGCATCGTTTTCTTAACTTTATTAGCTGCTTGTTTAGCTTGATAAAGTTCACGAATATCAGCCATGGAATCAGCTAAACCTAAATTAGAACAAAACAAAAAATTATATTCAAAATTAATATATTTTGAATTTAATAAAAAAAAAAAATCAACAAACCTTTAGTTTCTTGAGTTCGTACACATACTAATGGATCATCTTCAATACCTAACATAATAAGCAAGGATTTTTCTTTATTAGTAAGTTCATTTCCAGTTGTTTTCAATGAATCATTCGATTTTTTTAATGTGGATTTTGATGAATTTGTTGACCATGATGATGAACTAACACCAGTATAATTACTAGCAAGATTAGCAAATTTTTTTGGTACAAATGAACCTGTATTTTGTAAATTCATTCTTGACATATTATTAACATTAAATTTATTTGTATTACGTTGATTATTTTTATGTATTTGATGAGCATGTGTAATACAATATTCACATTCATGTCGATTAATTAATATTTTACATTGTTCACCAGATTTTGTTTTCGATTTACATTGACCTAAATCAGGATTTGAACCAAGAATACAAAGATTACGTTCATATTTTATTGATAATTGTCCTGATTTTTTTGTATCACCATTATAAATAAGTAAAACACTTGATAATGTTGTTTTCCATAATGTTTGATGTGCCTCACCAAATAGAAACATATTTATTGTTGTTTTAAAATCTGTTATACGCCATATACTATATGTTGAGCTGTTACTTGCTTGTTTAACATCAGATTTATGAACTAATACAGCCATTGTACACCATTCTGTTGGCATTGGTGATGGTTGTTTATCAATTTCAAATAAACGAATAAATTTTATTGAATTTAATTTTGTTTTAATTTCATTTGGTGTATAATTAAGTGTATCTATACGAATATGTGTTGTTGGATCAAGATAAATAGATGGTGTTATTATTGATTGTGTTTTTGATCCAGTTGTTAATGTAGAAGATTGTTGTTTGTTTGATTTTTGTTGTAACGAACTAAAAAATTTCAAATATTTTGTTTTTTTTTCTCAAAAATATTACATTTGTAAACTATGTCCATATTTTCTATCTTTAAGTATGAAAGATTCTTCTTTTTTAATTCTCTACAAAATAGAAAGTTTTGTTTGACGAGTATAATTTTTTTCAATTTTTCTAATAATTGATAAAAGTATTGGAGCTAGTGATGGAGAGTTTTTCATATTATTTTTGAACTGTCGGACTAGCTTGAATAATCTATAAAAATACTTTGAAAATTATATATTAACAAAATAATGATATTCATTTTGTGATTTATTTTACAATGACTTCATCTAATGAGAGAGAAGTCCTCCAGTTGATAAATCGCTTTTGAATCAAGACTATGTGTATTATCTAGATTCACATGAGCTATGAATATCCTGAAAAGATTTCGTGCTATTAGCTTATTGCTGTGGGGACACTACACTTTTGTGGGATTTTTTGATGAATGCCATGGTAACAGAAAAACTATTTTTTGACTTTCGACTTGAAACTTTTGCATAGGGATAAGCCTTATCAAGAGTAGATTCAGTCCTTTTGATTTGCTTCTATTCTGAAACGAAAAACATCAAATTTGCCGGTGTATATGAGCAATGTAAAAGACATGCTATTGCCACAGTTGTTTCTTAAGATAGGAACAGTGATAAGATCTGAGACATTCACAAAAAACTATTCTCGTTAAAACAGTCTCGATCCACAAGCAATTTATCAACTTGCAGGATTTTCTTCGTAAGAAAGAAGTTATTTTATTACTGTGCACCGCTTAAGATTTATCAAGTACTACACAAATTTGATTTCATGATGCAATTCAAGACGATTACAGGTAGATTTTTATTTATATTTTTTATTATTAATGAAATACAAGTTTCGAACAAACTTCTATTCTAAATCTTGAAATTAAACTCTTTATATTTATACAAACAGATCATGCGAGTCTCATGTAGATAATTATAATAAATTATCAAACTGAATGAATTCAGCTAAGTCTCGTTTTCTTGTGAATATACTGTGGTAATCATCTACTAGTTTTTCTTTTTTTCATACTTTGATATTTTACTTCCAGATAATTCTCCAATATCAATATTAGAAAATTTGTATGTAGGACTTTTTTTAGCTGTTGTTGGTTTATCAACAAGTAAACATGTTAATTCAACTAATTGTTCAGGTGTCATTGTTTCTGCTTGTTCAAAGAAAGATAATTTTGTTGTTGATTCTTCATGTTTTCTTTCTTCTTCTTGTTCATCTTCAGCAAGTATTGCTGCTAATTCATCTTCATCAATTTCATTTTCCATCTGAAAACGAACAAGTATTTATCTCAGTTATATGATGATATATGAGCAAATATTAAAATTATTTTGTTCGTTCGAAAGTCGATAATATAAAACAACCAATAAACGAAAAAAAAAGTCATTTAATGACATCTATTGTAAACATTAGTTTAAATTTTAGGACTCGATATTACTACAAAACATCCATCCATCCAATTATTGATGTGTTAAAGTTTGTTTTGAATTTGAAATTAAATGATCGAATCGGTAAGTCTAATATAGATTACATAGATCGAAGATTAGAGTAGACTTTATTATATAAATTAAATAAAGTCTTAGTATTTTCTTCGAAAATTATTATGAAAATATTTCAAATCGAAGGTTATCTTCGATTATTTATAATATTTTCTCTATCAATAGATCTATTTACGAAAGATATACACTCACTTGTTCAAAACTCTTTCGAGAAATGACTTGAATAAATATATCTTTTATTGATCTCGGTAGAAACAAATTTAACTGAATAGTTAATTGATTTTTTTGGTTTTATAGAATCATTTATCATGGTTAAAGTAAAAAAGATATTGTATTTAAATATAACTCAATGTATTAATTGGCAGTGATGGATGAGCTTATTATAATTTTTTTCCTCTGTCGGCGGCAACAGCTGGATGTCTCTAACATTTTTGTTTTAGCTTTCGGCGATGGTTCAAATGATCAACTTACATCTATAATTAGTACTAAAGCAAAACAATCAACTTGTTTATGAAGTCCAGAACTAAATAGAATAATGATTGAATTAAGAAAATTGTTCCAGTTTAACTGAAACGAAGATTGTTAATATCTTTAAATGATATTCATGTAATATTCTTTATCTCATTGTCGATCTATTAAAATTTCCAGTAATGTTATTTTTTCAATCTGTAATATTACAATCATTGATGATCCACAAAAACACAACAATAAATTAATTAAAAGTCTATATATCATTGATTTTTTTTTAGAATTATAAATAGTAATATCAATATGTTGTACTTCATTTTTCGTGTAGTCATGAACTTGTTCATAGACAACTTTATATTTATATATTTGTAAATTTATCGATATACATTTGTTTTTGAAATACAGATTTTGATTTTCAACATAGTTCGTTATAATATCCATTGAATGAGAATTCTATAATTAATTTTATTTTTTAATCATAAAGAAAAAAAATAAAACAAACTGTTTTCTTTTGTCAAATTCATTCTATACTTATCGATTTGAAATAACACAAGAAGAAAAGACAAAAAAAAGAACAATCATCAGGTACCAACAACATAATTACTAGTTCTTCTTTCAAAACCATCATAACCGGTTTCTGTTAACATTTTTTTTAATTTGTCTTCACGTACTTTACGTGCATATTCAATATTCATTTTTGTTATTGAATCTAATATTAATTTACCTCCAGCTAAAAATAAAAATAAAACTATTAATACTTGTACAAGATCATCGAGATGTGTAAATTTAGTTATAAATATAACACGATCCCAAACTAATAATGGTAAAACCATAATAATACCAATAACAGAATTTATTGCATCAAATTTTAATGCCGTTGATTTAATTTGTTTACTAATAATTATTTTTATTATTGATAATATTGTAAATACAATAATATGTATTAAAGAATATATAACAACAGTTATATCGGGTCGTACTGTAGGTGCTAATATCATACTTTGTATAGCACGTGTTTCAATAGCAAGAAATGATCCAATAAATAATGCACCAATAACACAACAAGCAAGTTTATCACGACGATGAACATCAACAATTGATGTTGCTGTTAAATGCCATGATACAAAACTTGCACATAATGAATCCATGAATGCATGAACAGAAAATGAAAAACCAACAAAAGATTTTGTACGCATACAATTAATGTATGCTGTTAAACCAAGTGCAATATTAAATATAAATGATATAATACATGACCAAAAAGCTATACGACGTAAACGATGAAATTGTTCATGACTAATTGTGGTAGAATTTGAATTATTATCAATTGATATATTTAATTCTGATGACTTTCGCATTAGTATTATTCAATTTTTTCTTAGTTAAATAATTTCATTTGAATATGAGTCAAAACAATGTTTTTCTTTTTTACTACAACTAAAATATTTGTATACTACATATGCATATGTTTTACCTAACGAATACCTTTTTTTTTTTGCTATCGTAAAGAATAATAAATCAAATCATTGAACCGAAACTAAAGTCACAGACGAGCACTTTTTTTTCTCAATATACAAAACAGACACGAAAAAAAGACAACATTAAAAATACGAAGAGAGAGAAAGAGAAGAGAAAAAAGATTTATAGTTGTTTAGCAAGTAATTGACATCGATCGTGTTCTCCAACAAGACTAGCTAAACGTACACTATCATATTTAATATAAATAATTTCATTATATCGTTGATAGCCTTGTTTACGAAATGCTTTAGCTGAATAAAGACTTGTTGCTTCAGTAAAAGCTCCTTTGATATTAAATTCATTTTTTGCTCGTTCTAAACTTGCATGAATTAATTTTTCCGTTAATCTTAGACCACGATAATGTGCATCAATAGCTATAATAACTGTATGTAATAAATGATCTGTATTCATTTCTTCAAATAAATCAATATTATTATGAACGTGTTGTAATACACTTAATATAAAACGTAATTTTTCTGATTGAAAATTTTTTATATCAAATTTATCTTGATTATTATTAATTGTTGTTAATGGTAGACGATATTTTATTATATTTAATATAACACCAATAATATTTTCTGTTTGAATATCAATAGCAACAAATGAACATTGATCTTCTAAAGCTATTGATATGACAAGTTCAACAAATTCAATCGGTTCATTTGGAAGATCAAATGCAAGACATTTATTTAATGGTTCATCACGAAAAAATGTTTCGATAACAAGTTCAAATACTTTTTGGCGGTGTTCATTATTCATTACACGTAAATCAATTTGTGGTGATTCAAACCATGTTGCAGAATAAGGTGGTGTTGATGGACATGATGATGTTGGAGATTCACTAGTTGATGAAATTGAATCACATAAATCATTTAGACGTTTTCGTAATAGAGATGAATGCATTAGAAAGTATTTAATAGTTTATAGACAAATAATAAACGCTCAAGAAATTATGTGTTCTATTATGTTTTATTATAGAGCAAAATGAACTATTGGAAACAAATGGAAGCATCTCGCTTTTATTATTTTTCTCAGTAGGCAGCAAAGAACTATAGAATAGAAAAAAACAAGAATGGCATCTAATCTTCTTCAATTTGTCATCCATGTAGAAAGATAGAATAGGAAGATATAACTTAGGCCACATCCTTTATTGTATTTGACGTTTTTTCTTTTTATGTTTTTCCATTTTATTTTTTCACTACAATAAAGTCATCATTTCTTTCCTTTCCCTCCTCTCCCAACCTTAATTACATTCACATATTGATCGTGAATACAAGTATGTTTGTATGTATACATTCATCATAAACTGCATTAAAGCAATGAATAAATAAATATTACTCAAGGGGAAGAATAGTGGCAAAACTAATCAATCGAAATTATTGACAAAAAAGAAAAAAAGAAAAAGAAAGAAAACAAAGTAATTTTTCTCCGCGAGAGAGCGAGAGAGAGAGATTTTTCTCGACTTATTCATTAAAATCTTTTTTAATTAGAAAAAAATACGTATGAAAAAAAAAAGAAGAAAACATGAATTAACACAAACGGAGACAAAGCAAATCGATAGGGATAAAGGTATTTTTCTTTTCTTGCAAATCTATATATATAGAACAAATTATTTTTCTTTATAATAAAAAAAAACAAAAAAAAAAGAAGAGAGAGAGAGAAAAAGAAATAGACCAACTATAGAGAGAGAAAAAGAGGATGACCAAACATATAGATGTAGAAACGAGAACAATGCTGATTCATTTGTTTGTTTTCTCTAACTCATTTCACACATCATAGCACCTTGACTAATAAAAGAAAAAAAAAAGAGACGAGTAGTTTGAGCATGCGTGCACACACAAGAGTATAACAAAACTACTCAATGAGAGAGAAAGAAAATATAATAATAATAAAAAAATGAATGAAATTCTCTAGCATATATGCATATAAATAAAAAAAAAGAAGGAGAACTTTTATAATTTTTGTTCGATCTAATATTTATTTGATGCGTTGTTTTTTTTTTGTCTTAAACGACTTCAATATGCCAAGGAGAACCAGGAATATGTTGATCGCCCCATTTAACAACCAACATATATTCACCCCTTTCTCGTACAGTCTAAAGATAAAAAAAAACCAAAATATTTTTTTAATTTTCGAATATCAAATAAAAATAAGTATTTACATATTGGACATTATATTGATTATTTCCAACATGTTTAATAAATACTTCTTCACATGGACATTTCGGACCGAATACACCTACCATTAACATACCATTTCCTTTAAAGTAAATTAATTAAATAGAAATTTTTTTTTTTACAAAATCAAAATCAAATCTTACCACCGTCACGTGTATCTACTGTAAATATAGCTTTTTCATTTCGATAAGCACGTAATAAACCCTCTCCATGTGCTCGTACTCGAGTTGCATCTATACTTGCATAGTTACTTCGTCCACTTGCATATGATGATGATTGTTCAACTGTATCATATTTTGAATGACTTGCTAAATTTCCCTGTGAACGTTGAACATATGATGATGATGTACTCATTGAACCCAACCCACCACGACTAGCATTTAAATTCATACCTAAATATAAATAGTTAATCAAAACCTTTTGTTTTGTGTGTCTGACATCTATTATCTTTTACAGAATATTTCAACTTTATCGGACAAATGTAGATATGCACCGTGATTTAGAGGTCGTCAGATTCAGACTCGATTTAGTCAGCAGTTTTTGGATCCGGACCCAGGTTAATGAAAATTTTCGAGATCTGGACCCGGTCTATTGAACATTGTGAGAATCCGGAAGCAGTTTATTGAAATTTTTTGGGTTCCAGACCCGACTTATTGAACATTATTTTGGACTCAGCAGGTTCTACTGGTATTCAGCTGGAATAGTATCTAGACGAACGTGGGTATCCAACTGATCTAATCTTCAATCGTATTAGGATTGGTGTATGTCTAGACAAATGTCCTCTTAGTATACTAATAAGAATATTTTGTGTCAAATAGGTTTTGTTTGTTTTTGTTTTAACTAAATCGTTTTTATTATTAGACCATATTAGAAATAATTACCTCCGACCAAACACTTAAATGGACTGCCAGCAATATTAATTCCGGCAAATTTAATCGTAATGAGATAATCGCCGGGTGCTGTTGGTGTAAAGCTTACACGATAACCTAATCATATAAAGAATAATTTATCTAGAATATAATTATATAATAAACAAAAAATTTCTACCTTCAGAAACTTCTCTACAATCAAGTTGAACTTTTGATGGTCCATCAACAGTAACAGCTAATGCACCAGCACCAGCATTCATTGTATCAATTAAAAATTCACATGAAGCACCTTGAATAATTGAAATAGAATTTTTTTTTTTAAATTTCGTTTTTTTTTTTTATTTTTTACCTGTTTCTCCTTGATATAAACCAGAACCTGATGCAAATACTCTTCCTGGATCAGCATTAGCATGACCAACAACAACACGAAATGGTGAATCAGGTATATCACGTCCATTAAAACGAACATGTACCCAATGAACACCATTTTCTCGTGGTATAAATCGAATAGCATAATGTTCTTAAAAAAAAAAGAAAAAAAGAAAATTATTTTTTTTTTCGTATTAATTTAAATAAATGTTTTCTTTTTAAATATTTACCATCGCCCATTTCTTGTACAATACAAGTATCTTCTGCACCACTTGGTGCTGTTACACGAGCATCAAGACGACCACGTGCACCATTTACATTAACAGTAAACATACATGGTTGATTAACTGCATGTCCTTTACCTTGAAGACTTTGTACTGTTAATCTTTTAACATCACCAAATGGTGAACCAATTAAAACATTAAATGGTGAATCAGGTATATGTTCATCATTAAATTTAATTGATACTTGATATTCACCTGGTTCAGGACATATATATGATACACCACATGAACCATCTTTACGATCAAAAAAGTCTATTTCAGCTTTAGCTGGTCCTTCTATTGCAATAGCAAGACCACCGGCACCTGCTTCACGTGTATAAATATTAAATTCATCTTAAAAAAACAAACAAATTTTTCATGTTAACAAAAATAAAAAAAAGAACATTTCATTTTATTTTGATCTTACTAGTTATATTAACTTCTCCACGTGCAAGACCATTTCCACTAGCACGAACTTTATGAGCACCGCCACCTTGTATTGGACCAACAGTAAATTCTATATGATATCAAATATTTATCTTTTTTATAAAAACCACAAAAATAAAATTCTATTTACCAAAAGGACTGCCTGGGATATGCATATCCTTATGTTTAACACTAACTGTATGAACACCCATTTCTTTCGGGATAAATTTAATTGAATAATTGCAATCATCGAGATCACTATATAAAATATAAAACAGAAATTTTTCAAAATTTTTATAACAAATTCTTAAACTTACACAATCTCGCAACTTTCTAAATGTCCCGATGGGCTTGTAACATAAGCGCTCATATCAAATGGTGAAGTGCCTAAATAAAAAAAAATACCCAATGAAAACATTTTATTATTCAAATAGAATATTCAAAAACAAAAAAATTCTATTTGTTTTCGTATGAAATAAAAATTAATAAAACCTGGAAGTGTTTGAAATTTAAACCCATGAAAATAGGGTACATTATGAAAATGTTGTGCGCCAGTTTGTGCTTGTCGACTTGTACTGCTCATTTTTGAATATGCAGAAGATGCATTCAATTTTTGTCTAGCTGCCAAACTATCACTTAATAATGCATTGTTACGATCAAATACAGATGATGAACTTGAATTAAGACGATTAGCATATGAATAATTTCTATCAGAATCAATATTGCTTGGATAAAATGTTGGTGATGATGATAATGGTTGTCCCCATGTTTGAGATTGTTCTTCATGTTCACGATGAACTATTGGTTTTTCATTATTAACTTGTGACATTGAATAAGCTTGATAAGATGAACGATGTTCACCACCACTTGTACTTTGCGGAATATTACCACTGAGATACATTTATTGTTTTTTTATTCGTATCTTTTATTAAACAACTGGTTAGTGTTTGGTGGCAGCTTTCCTTTTGGTTGGTATGCTTATATGTATATGTATATGTGGGCTTCTTAGTTTTTTTTTCTGTTGCTATAATAACACTAGCAGTTGTCTTAACATCGACACCGAAATAAACATAGATTTATTCTATATCATCAATGCAAAGAACGATAGTTGATGATACGACGTACCGAATTCTTTCTCTTCTTTCTTTTTTTTGTCCTATATTTGTCGTCGTTATCCTACTCCTCCTACGTTTCTTTTATGTTGATGTCGAGTGAGAAAATCTCATCTATCAGAAAGAAACTAGCATCATCGGAGATAACATTGTTAACGATGTCGTCGGAGAAACCACTGATAATAAATGTTTGAGACATTTATAGATAGACAAACAGATAAATTCTTTGAGGCAGTTCTTTTCTTTCCGCCTACAAACATTGTTTACAGACCAAATAGGAAACGACCAGAAAAACAAATAAAAAAAGAAAAGAGGTAGAATAATACATACCAGGAATCTTTAGTGATAATTCACATTGACTACCAATATGTGTTATATCAACAGCACGACGTTCTCGAATAATACTTTCTTTAAGTCGACCAGATCCTTGGCCACCAACATTGACCGTAAATGGACTACCTAACAGATAATAAAAAAACACAAGAAAGATTAATTATAGACCGCACAAACCAAGGTTTATTAGGTCTCAAGCTAGTATTATCATAGAGTATAATTAGATTGTTAACTAAGCCTAAGGGAACCTTCTAATAGATAATATCAATCAAAATAAAACTCAAACAAGAGACGACAACAGAATGACGTATTCATTGACTAAACTAATTTAGTCAAACAAGCGTTAGAAAATTATTCAGGCTTCATGCATGAAATAATTCTTTTCAAGGTTATAATTAGGATCAAAAGAATTCTCTTATAGACATTATTAGTCCAAATATTATATAGAGAAGTATAAACAAGATTTATGTTATCATATCAGATTTCTTTTGTTTCTTAATTGAAGACGAACCTGGTACATGTTTATCAGCAAATTTGACATTGATAATATAAATGCCTGGTTCAGTTGGTTTATACGTAACAAGACATGAACCATCTTCATTATCGTGACATTCAATATCCGCTTTTGATGGACCTTCAATTGAAAGCGACAAGCCACCATAACCTAATGAAATAAAAAAATTCGTATTTTGTAAAAATTTTATTTTATAACTCACCAGCATCACGTGTAACAACAGTAAACTCATTTGTTTGATGTGCATAACCTAAACAGAATAATATTTAAAAAAAAAAACAAAAATAAACGTTTTTGTTTTTACCTTCTTGTAAACCACGTCCATAAACTCGAACTTTACTAGCATCACCAATTTCAGTTGAACCAACATGAATACGAAATGGACTATTTTTAATATGTTGACCATCACGATAAACATTAACTAAATGATCACCTATTTCACGTGGTATAAATGATATACCAAGACTTCCATTAGCTAATTTTTTTAATATACATGGTTCTTCAAAACCACTTGGTGAACGTATTGTTGCACGTAAATCATGTATATCCATTTCCGTTACACGTAAACTAAATTCATTTTGATTACCGACCAAAACCTGTGAACGTTTATATTGATCTATTGGTGGTACACCACCAGTTATTTTAGCCGTAAATGGTGAACCAACAATATGTTTATCAGCAAATTTAACTGTTATTGTATATTCACCTGGTGCAGTCTTGAAAAAAACAGAGAGAGAGAATGAATAAATATATAGGCCAATTTATTCGTTAACGATATGACTTTGGAAAATTAGAACATGTGTATCTCGAAATAATAAATTTTTCTAGAACTAATTTTTATATGTTGCATTTTATGTTAAGTTACTCCAGATAATCTGGAAAAATAATCAGTTGCAATGACCTTTCTTTAGAGGAATTATTACTAAAAAAACCAGCGTTAGTGGCAAGATTCAAACAAAAGGAGGTTGACTTTCACTTCGCGAATACTCCGAATTGATGCAAAGACCTAGATTTTTCTCAAAAATCGATTTACCCTCCCGTTAGCAACGTAATAGAGTACGAATATACAAATGATAAAAATGCTCTTATAACCGAATGAGAAGCTCAAAAGTAATTCCGGACTGATACAAATCCTTCTTCAGAATCACTAGCTGATAGTAAGGCAAAAATTCTTGTTTCAGGACTTGATCATTTTTTCTTATGATAAAAGAGCTTTTCGCTAATTACTTTTTAATTAATAGTCACATACAGTGGATACCGAGATTATTCAACAAGGTTTATTTACAATTTTAAGTGTTAGAAACAATTCAAATAGTGATTCGAGTAGATAAAATGTAAAGAAATAAAAATTATTATCAGATTTCCAAAGATAGGAGCTTTAGAAAATCAAAACCCTAGTTTTTCAATATCGCCAATGCTTAAATATAATTTGATTTAGGCTACATAGAATGATAGAACAAACAATTTTCTATGAAAATGAGATGCTTTCGAGTTCTCTACGATGTTTTTTTAGCTGAGATACATCAATCTTACGGAAGCCCACGGAGTTGTTTGTAGAAATGCTATTTTTTTGACCTTCAATCAAATTACTCTATCTCAGTCCAAAGAAAACTCGGAGACATCTCATTTTGTAGACAATTATTTTCTCTATCATTCTATTTAGAAAAATAATTCTTGTAACAAAAAAAAAACAAAGTCAAATGAAAGGTGAATGTATGTTGCGTTCTGTCTGAAATGTCCTTATAAATACAAAATTATTTAAATTTTAATTACCGGCCAATAAGTAACATCACATGTACCATCTTTATTATCTTTACATTGAATTTCAGCTTTTGAACTACCTTCAACAGCAACTGAAAGACCACCCGAACCAGCATCTTTTGTAACAATACGAAAACTACATGCTTCATTACAAACACCATGACTAAGACCAGGTCCATATGCTGTAACATAACCTGTTTGAACTTGATCAACATGAAATTTAAATGGTGAACCAGCTATTGGTTGTCCTTGATAGAAAACGTCAAGTTCATGTAAACCAACTTCGGATGGTTGATATTTAATTGAAACAGTTCCATCTTGATTATCGTCAAGAATTGGTGTATGAATTCGACCAGATGGTGTTCGAATTAATGCTAAGAAAAAGATATTAAAAAGAATTTTTTTTTGTTTTATAAAAGATTAATACCTTCAAAATCCATTTTACTTTCTTTGAGTATACACACACGCAGCTGTGCTTACGTGTGTTAAGCTCAATCAAATATGCGTAACAATTACTTTCTTTCGGGCTGTTTACCTCATCTCACCAAACGTTCAGTATAGCGTAATTCGATCTCATTTCATTCTTTTTTTTTTTACTTTCTATTTAGTATCTTTCGTCGTCGCTTTTTTTTTCACACTGTTTATATGCAGAACGACGAGCACCGGAAGCATACATACAAATTCTTTTCATTCATTCTTATCAATACATACAGAAGGTGAAATATTAAAAATGAAAGAAGAGAGAGAGAGAGAGAAAAGGCGAAAACCTTGTTTTATGATGGTTTATCACAATAAGTTTATTTATATTTGTTCAATAAAAAAAAAACAAATAAAGAGAAAGTATATCATCATAAAAGAAGAATTCGAATGAATAAAAATTATTGAATTCATTGAAAGATTACTTTCGATATTTTGATATATTAGATCTGATTAGAGAAAACTTTTACTAACAATATTCAGATCAAAAACTCAAACGAATTTTCAAATCCAGATCTGATAGACTGTAGGCAACAGCCAAGATCAAGTTTTTTTTTTATGGAAAAAAAGATCCTGTTGTGGTTTATTGCATTTTCAACACTTATCGAAGATTGACATGCGGTTTGATATGAGTCGGTCATCTTTTTTTTTTTTTTGTTGTCAAAGCTGTAAAAATTATACTTTTGCTAGTGAATCTAAAAAGAAAACTGCTGAATGCGTTACCGTAATGCTTCTTTCCAGGAATAAATTCTAACATTATGAGGCCTGCTGTCTTAACTATCAATACAAACGAAAATATTTTGTTGAGAGTGAGAAAATTTTCAAGAATATGAACTTTTTTCTAATAGACGTAATATGAGCTCAAACGGTAAGTTTCAATTCATATGATTCCTTCGTTAGTAAAACTACGAACCTAACAGACATAAAGTTAATCATATAAAATAAAGACGACCGATAGAAATATTACATAGATCAATAATTCCGATAGGCTCCCACGGGACCGGATTTTTCTTTAGTTTCGAGCAAAGCCACAATCACCTGATTCGTGCTTTTAAAAAAAAGAAAAGCAAATATGTTAGGATGCCCTGTCACAATTTTTATCTATTACTATCGACACAAACTGATTACAGAATCTAATAGATTATCATACTATCCTTCATTTCATTCAACAAATTGTCAATATGATAACGTCAAGTTTATATACGAAAAGAAAAGTATATATACATACCACTAATGTCACCAAATTGACCACCACCAACTGGTAAACGAAAATCAACAGGTCGATATTGACTTGGTGTATGTCGTGATGTAATAGTTTCAGTTATTTGTGTATCTCGATAATATTTATCACCGTCACCAGCCTTTATTAAAAAAAACAAGAATTCATTAATATATTTAATGTAAGAAAAAGAAAAATTGTTAAGCAACATTGCAAAAAAAGAAGAAGCAAAAGCATATTACCATTGAAAAATGGAATAGCGGATAAATTTTAGTCATTGTTTTTTTTTTTTGTCAATGTCAAATGACAAAAGAAAACGTTATATTTGATATCTTTCGAAATAGTGTCCGGAAATGATTATACCTATAAGCGGTTTTTTTTTCTTTATCTTTTAATGTGACACTTCGATCTATAATCTTTTTTTTTTCGAGTGTTGCATATTTTAAAACAAAATGTGAGGAAGAAGAAGAAAGTGATCTGTGTATTGATTAGTTAGACATGAATATGTGATAATTATATCTATACATCTAAAGTCTAGCATACCCTGATATCTGTTGTACCCTAAAAGAAGAAGAAGAAGAAGAGGGAAAGCAATTTAATCGAGCTTGTTTATTTGTTTTTTTTTGTTTCTGTTACACACAGAATAACAGCAATTGATGAAGTTTTTTTTTTTTTGCATTATGCCTACCATGGATGGAAAAGGCTAAATGGTGTTAGTGGTGTGTTTTTTTTTGATCGGAAACAGCATTTTTGTTAGTATAAAAGAAAGACAAGAAATTCTTTTCTTCATTTTTTGAAACTTACCGTTACAACAAAATCACCACCTGGGATATCTTGTCCACCAAATTTAATTTTAATAACATAATTTCCTGGATTATGTGGGGTATAAAATAAATTAAATGTTCCATCTTCATTATCGACAATATCAATATCAAGATCATTGCCAAGTGTTGAACGTATACGACACGTTACAGCACCTGGACCAGCTTCATGAGTATCAACTGTAATTGTATATTCTTCACCGACTTGAAGATTAGGATTAGTACCAGTGCCTAAAAGAAAATATTTCTTTCTTTTTTAGTTTTTCAAATAATTATTTTTGTTTTTTATTATTACCAGAAATATGGCATTTCGTTGGATCTCCGATTGGTTCCACTTTCACGTTATATGGTGAATTATTAATTGGGACACCACCATAATTAACATTAATTAAATATCGACCAACATCATTTGGTTTATATGTAACCTTATATGTACCATCTTTGTTATCAACAATTTTTGATTGAACTAATTGGCCTTCAGGATTCTAAAATATATAATTGAAATAAGTAAAGTAAAAACAAAAAACAAAAAAAACGTGAAAAATTTTTTACTTTAATTAAAACGTCTGGATGTTCAAAACCAGCTTCACGTGTATCAATACGAAAGTATGTTTCAAGTGATGCTGGAATACCGTTATGAATACCAGGACCGTCAACAATAACTTTATGTGGTTCAAAATGAGGAAGTACTTGAACGTTAAATGGACTAAATAAATACATTTATTTAAATTTAAACGAAAAAAAAAACACCATTTTCATTTAATTACCTGTGACGTACTGGTTGATCACTCCAATTAATATCGATACGATGTGGACCTTCAATTTGTGGTGTAAATTCTGCAACGTAAACACCGTCACCTCTTGGTCGAATACTTGCTGGTTTATGACGATCTATGATAATAATAAAAAATTTAAATTATTTTATCGACTAAACAATAACGATCAAATTTCAGAACTTTTTTCATATATGCTTGGCTATATATATATATATATATATATATATAACGAAAGAGAGAATAAATGATGGTGAAGAAAAGGTTAATGAAATGCGATTATATTGCAATGGTAGTACCATCTGTCTCTCATTTCTATGTTATTACTTTCTTTCGTTGATTCTATTTATAAAATATTCTTTTCGCTTTCATTATAACCTTTAAGTAGATAGACATAAAATCGTTGTTTTCATTTTTCGTTCTCTTTGTATGACTTTCAATAAAAAGAGAAAAAAAAGAAAAGCATAAATTTCTTTTGTGTCTATGAATAACGTAATCATCTTTATTATACAATATGTTTTGTTTTATAAGTTAAAATAATAAAAACTTACCATGTACATCCGTAATATCAACAAATGGAGTACCAGGTCCAGCTGCTTGACCATCGATCAAAATTTCTTGTAAAACATTAGCACGCATAACTGGACTCATTTTAACATTAACACGACCAGCATCAAGTCGATCACGTACAGGAACTCGAAATGGTGAACCTATAATTAACACATTCTTATATATATATATATATCCTATGTAAATAAATTATTCATTTACCTGGTATATGTTGTTCAGCAAATTTAATTGCAATATCATATAGACCAGCTTTGGTCTAAAAAACCAAAAAGTTTCAAATTTTTAATAGAATTTTTAGGTGTATTTATCATACAGGTAAATATTCCATAATACAAGTACCATCTTGATTATCTTTACAAACCATTTTTGCTTCTGATGGTCCTTCAATAGCTAAACCAAGACTACCTTGTCCAGCACCTTTTGTTTCAATAGTAAATGTTGTTGGTTCATTTGTTGTTGCCTGTTCAAGACCAGGTCCATATGCACGTACACGCATTGGATCACAACCTGGAATAGCATTAACACGAAATGGACTACCCGGTACAGGTATATTTTCATATGTAACTTCAATTTGATGTATGCCTATAATAAATAAATAAAAATTCATTAAATAATATTTATTTTTTTTATTCATATTTTTAATTACCTGGTTCATAAGGTGCATATTGAACTTGATAAGTACCATCAGCCATATTTTTCACAGGACATCGTACAATTCGACCACTTGGTGATGTTAATAAACTTTCAACACGTCCTGCACCACTACCAGTAACTGATTTAGCATCAACAGTAAATTCCGTTGGACTTTCAAGAAAAACTCCTAAAGATAAAAACAAAAAAAAAATAATCATTAACAAAAAAAAAAGAAAAAAAGGAAACAACAATTCAACATCATGCATTACAACATACAATTCATCATCGTTACAATTTTTCGAAATAAAAAATAAAGAAACGATTAATACGAAACATACGAGACATATTTATATATATATATATATACATATATCTCATAAATTTAAACACATCAAAACAGAAGCCATAATTCATGCGGGCGAAATGAGACAAAGGAATATAATATATAGTACATGCAATATCATTGATTAGATATATATTGTTGTTGTATCCATATATAGTGTACACACCCTTGGGATCAAGACCAGGTCCATAACAACGAATGCCTCGTGTGTCAAGATCAGCTCGTACAGCAGCACGAAATGGTGATCCTGGTATATGTTTTCCTTCATACAATATATTAATATTGTAATTTCCAGCGACTGTATATAATCAATGTTTAATATGTAACGAAACGATGATTAAAAAAAAATGCTACCTGTTGGATGATAGGTTACACGACAACTACCATCATTATTATCTTGATAATCAATTTTTGATTCTGATGGTCCTTCAACTGTTATACCCAATTGACCATTACCAGCACCACGTGTATCAACAATAAAATCAGCTGGTTTATTAACTGTACCCTGTGATAGACCTGGTCCATATGCACGTACTTTATTTGGATCAAGTGGTTCAATAGCTGTTACTTGTACAGGGCGTAATGGTAACGTACATACATCAGGTTCAATAACATATGGACCTGGTTCAGGTACATTAAAACGAAGATGATATCCTTGTGGTGCAGGTGCTACAACAGCTTCTTGTGTATTGCCTGTTGGTCCAGTAATTTTTGCATGTACCGCATTTGGCGGTAATGGACCAGCTGCTAATGTATTTAATGTTACCTGGGCAGGCTGTCCAACAATAGGCACTAGGATGGATGATAGAGATAGAGTGCGTGTGTAGAAAGAAAAAAAAATAAGGATCTAGGTATCAATGCGCACACAAAAACCATTTAGAAGAAAAGTAATTATTATTAGTTTTTTTTTTTTAATAATCTAAATCTATTTCAATAAATAAAACAAGAAAATACTTACTTGTATCAAGACCTTCAACACGTATTTTACTAATATCAACACTTGGTTCAACATTAACTTTAATTGGTGATGTTGGTATTTCACTATCACCAAATAAAACACTTATACAATGTACACCTGGCATTTTCGCTGTATATGCAATTCGAAATGTTCCATCTTGATTATCATCAATAGTAAATGGTACATCTTGATTTTTTGGATCAGTTAATGCAATTGATATATCGCCTGAAAAATTAGTATTTGCGAAAATAGATGTTACAGCAGTGGACAAAAGTCCCGTTCTCTGCGTTCGCTTCCGGAAGGGCAAACACCTATTGTGGGAACACAAATACATGGCACAATAACCACAAACTTCAAGAAGGCTAACTCGATCTTCGAAGGAAGGGGTGCCACTCTCGCGTTAGATAAAACACTGATTATGATAAATCGCATCTATTTATTCTTTTAATTTCATAACTCTGAAAAATCCTTTCTAGAATTGTAGCCATTTTTCTACGACCATGCTAGTGGGAAAAAAGCTATCTATTGGCCTTTGGAGACTATAAATCATAAGGGAATTTTTTCAGATGTCAAATTACTTTTCGATCAAGGTGATGTGTATTTGATGAGTACTCGAATGATTTGATTTTCCAGGCCTTCATTCTTAAGATATTGAAATATTACTGAATTTCTCAATAAAAAGTTGTGATCACGTGAAAAATCGACCTTCGATGCATGAACAAAATTCTCAATAAGATTAGTTCAGTGTACAACTAGTATCTCCTATCCTGAGATATTCATTATTCAAAATTCTCTCATATGTAAAAACGAATATTGTACATCTCCAGACAGGAAATACTAGTTGCACAATTAACTAATCTAATTGAGACTCTTGTTCGTGTATCGAAAGTCGATTTTTCACGTGACCACAAATATTTGTTGCAAAATCCAGTAAAATTTCGATATCTTGAGAACGAACATTCGGAAAATCAAACCATTCTACACCCTTATATCAAGAATTAGTTCTGTATTTGATTTCAGATTTCCAGCATGTATACTAGCCGAGATACGAGAGGAGGGAAGACACTTTTGTCTATTTGTTTTTTTACCTGGTCCAGCTTCTTTACAATCAACAATAAAATATGTTGGATTATTCATTTTAACACCACGTTCAACACCAGGTCCATAAACACGAACTTTTGATGGATTCGATGGTTCTGTTGGCCAAACCTAAATTTGAATAAGTATATATTTATTATTATCATTTTTGATAAGAAAAAAAGAAATAAATTACTCGAAATGGACTATTTGGTATAGCAACACCACCATAATCAATTAAAATCGAATGACGTAAAGGATTTCGTGGTGTATAACGACATGCATATGTTCCATTACCATTATTACGAACTTGTACATCAACTGGTTGATATTCTTGATCAATAGCTTGAACACGTAATGGTGCTTCACCAGCATTATTTGTATCAATTGTAAAATCAGTTGGTTTACCAATAATTTGTCCCGATGGTTCAAGTCCTGGACCATAAGCTTTAACCTAAATATAATGTTTTTTTTTATCAAATTCAAATAAAATAAATTTTTCATTTTCTTTTTTTTTTACTTTATTTGGATCAAAATTTCCTGGTGCTTCAATCCAAGCCATATATGGTGATAATGGTATATCTTCATCATTACAAAGAATGTGTACTGCATATTCGCCAGGTACTGTTGGCCAATAACGTACATTAGCTGAACCATCACCATTATCCTTACATTCAATACGTGCTTGTGATGGTCCTTCGATTGAAAAACCTTGAAAAAAGAAAAACAAACAAAAAACATATTTTCTTTTTTTTAAGTAAATAGGAACCAAATAAACATCATGCTTTCAAAAGGGGAATACACAAACACAGATAAAAAAACCTAAGAACAGGGGTACAAAATGACTTACTTATATCTCCTAATGAAAATAAGTTAATACAATTGTAAAATTAGCAAAATAAAAAAAGAAAGAAACGTTAAAATTAAAATACCTAATGAACCAGTTTCTCCATTTGTTTCAACAACAAAATCAGCTGGATAACCAACAACACCACCTTCAAGACCTGGACCATATGCACGAATACGTGAATCTTTATATGGTCCAACTGCAACGGGAAATGGACTTCGTGGAATATGTTGACCACCATATGTTATATTAACTGTATGTGGTCCAACTTGATTTGGTACATAACCACATTCGTAAGTTGTATTATTAGCTTTTGTTACACGACAAGGAAGGTCATTGCCATCTTAAATCCGAATAATTTATTATAAAAAATAATTCAAAATCAAACAATAGAAATTCTACCTGGTCCAGTAACTGTTGCTTTCATAGCACCTTCACCAGCATCTTTAGTAATAACACGAAAATCAGCTACATCACCTGTACGAACACCTCTTGGTTGAATACCTCGTCCAAAAGCACGACATTTCTTAGCATCAGATGCTAAAAACAAAATATTTTCATAAAATCTTCTAAAATACTTAATGAATTGTATTCTAGTGATGTAATCAAACTAGGGACTTGCTTTTAAGTCTTCCTATCAATAGTTGAGTTTTTCTTCAAAATGCGTTTAAACTCTTTCTAAAAATGTTACTAGAGGGTCTTTGCCCGACCCAATGTTTATTTCTTTTTTTCAATGCATTTCCCAGACAGAAAAAATCTTATGGGACCGGACTCGGATCTAACATAGTAGAAGTCGGGCCGAGCCAGACTCTAATACAGTAGATGTCGGATTGGATCATCATGATTTCGAGACCTCCTATCATTTCATAGAATTTTTTTTTGAAATACATACATGATGCAACATTAACACCATATGGACTATTTGGTATCGGTCGACCAGCAAAGAAAACATTAACTGAATGAAGACCAGGTTCACGTGGTACATATTCACAACGAAATTTTCCTGGACCTGTTTGTTTAACTGATACAGGCACTGCATCTTGTCGACCACGTGGATTAACAACAATAACCTCAGCAAGACCATTACCAGCATCTATTTATATGATTAAACAAAAATTTTAAGAATAAATAAAAATTCTTCAACAAACTTGTAGCATCAATTTCAAACCATGTTGGTTTGTCAACCATAACACCTGTTGGTTCAATACCTGGTCCATATGCACGACATTGACCAGCATCACCTGCTTTTCCTTCAATATAAGGTGAAAATGGTGATTTGGGCACTTCTTGTCCACCATATTTAACAATAACCTAATGAAATATATATTTTTATGTAAAATTTTTTCTTTAAATTGAATTCAAATTACTTTATATTGTCCTTCCATTGTTGGATAATAAGTACAATCATATGTTTGATTTTTATCATTACGAAATTCAATGTCACACTAAAAAGAAAAAAAAAGAACAAAAGAAATAATTGAAATATTTGATAAAAATTAAATCTTCCTACTTTTTCTCGTTGACCTTTTGGATTAATAACAATAACTTCAACATTACCTTCACCAGCAGCAAATGTTTCAACATGAAATTTTGCTGGTGCATCAACTTGATTACCACTTGGTTCAATACCTTTACCATAACATCGTACACGTGCTGAATTTGTTTTTGGTTTAATTGGTGCACCTGGTTTTAATTTAGCACTTGGATATTGTGATAAATATGTCATCATTGATTGTTCATCAACTTTTGGATTAACCATTTCATGTGGTTGAATTAATTGTGGAATACCTAAATAACGTTCAGCTGCATCCATAGCTTCTTTAGCATTTTCTAATGCATTTCTTGGATCACGTTTATTCCAATCCGGATAAAGACCTATTCAAAAGAATAAAATAAAACATTCTTCTAACATTCTAAATATAAAATATACCTGGTGCACATGCATCAACAAGTGCACCAATAGCACGACCATCATTCCAATCGGATGTAAAATTTGTAATTGGTAATTCAGGTGGTAATTTTTCTTGTATCCAATTCATAAGTTTTTGTTTAGGTGTTGCATCACGTCCTAAACCAGGTGCATCTGGTTGTTCGAATTCCCACATTGGTAATGATATTGAATAATGTAAAATAAGTGTCCATATTAAACCAAGAATTAATTTTAATTTACCATCAACAATATGTGTAGCATCTTAATAATAATACATAGAAGCAAAAAAGAGAGAGAGAAATGTTTATCTTGAATTTTTACACAAAAGCGATAAACTTTATGACTGATTCTTTTTTTTTTTGTTGAGTTTATTCAAACAATTTTTTTTGGTCTGTTTAATATATAGTGATACGTCAAAAATCAAAAATTTTTATAAAACAATATATTAAGATTTAGATTTTATAAAAAACCAAGAATAGAAATTGAAACCATTAGTCAAGGAATAGTACATAATGTTTTATAGGAATTCAAAAAATGCATTTGATTCAAGGAGAGCAACCTTAAACTGTATTTACCGAATTGACTTGTCTAAATAAAACAAATTCTCACTCAGATTAAATACATCCTTCTACCACTATAATTACACATAATCGAGATAGTTAAAATTCTTATCAATAAATTAGGTTGAATATCAACGTTAATTCAGAATACAAAAACTTGTTGGCTTTTTTTATTCAATACATATCGAATAAAAGTTGTATTATTGCTTTTAGTCTATCATTGAACTGCATATATGTAATGAAATTTGAAACGTTCTTTATAACACTACATTGTAAGACGTATAGACAATATTGATATAGGTGATTAACAATATAAAATCAAAAGAACTCTTTATACAAACGTAACAAAAAAAAATGAAAGTACTAAATCTTTTGTAAAATAAGAGAAAATCTTAACATACTCATCTCAAGTACTGTCCTTCTTTGCTATGGTTAAAATAAACATAAGGTTTTTTGTCCCTTTTTTTTTGATATATATTAACTTACCGATATTAACAAGACGTATACGTTCTGTATTTTCAAGAAAATCAAGTATAACAGATACATTTTCAAGTTTTTGTGAACGAAAATTTGGTCGTCGATTATATTTTGGTACACGTTTTTGTGATAAAACTTCAATTAATGCGATTAAATTTAACCCATCACTAAATTCCGATTGTAAATCATCACAATGACGATTAACTAATTTTAAATGTTCATTAGCCCAACGTGTAAATGTATTTTGTTGAATTCTTTTCCATGGTGCATCATCAGCTAATTCACGCTGCATATCTTCATCAAATTCTATACATAGGAATAAAGAGAATGCAATGTAAAGATAAGAAGAAAAAAAACACACACAACAAAAAAAACGAAAAAAAAAACTATTTTTTTTTTCTGTTACTTTTATTTACCTTCTTCTGTACGTCCAAATTCGTCTTCTTCAATTAGTTCACCTTGTTCGTTGTATTGAGGATTTTCAATGTAGCCAGGACCGCCTCCTCCTCCACCTGAATAGCCGTTTGGTGACTGGTTGTACATGGTTGACAATCTCTTTCTTTTTTTTCTCCTTTTTTTTTGTGTTCTTTTACTTTACTAACGCAAGGCTGCGGTAATTTTGGTGGTTATACGTTTTCAAATCGTAAATGTGATTCACCTAATAGATGAAAGAAAAGAACAAATGAAATTTTTCAAAAAAAAATGTTTTGTATTTAGCGTGTGTGTGTGTGTGTGTGAAAGAGAACAGAATAAATCTCCATCGCCAACGTCTATTAGCGAAGCAGTCAACATACATACAAAAGAGAAGAGAGGCACCTGTGTAAGATGTGTGCATGCGATGAGATATTTTGATAGACAAAATAGCAACAACAGAGAATGACTTGAAATATAGACGATTACAAATGTATGTTGTATGTGTGTGTGAGAGAAAATGCCACTACTAGTTTTGTTTTATTGACTTCTTATCAAAAAAAAGAGAAGAGAGAGAGAATAAACGGCTTCTGTCTTTGTGTATTTTAATAATCATACTAAATTGTCTTTATGGGAATCACTAAAGCAACATAACCAATGAAACAAGTTAATGAGACAACGTTTTCTGAGAAGCGACATCTCTTCTTTAAAGAGAGAGAACAGATATACACAAGATGTTAGTTAGAAAGAAAAAAAAAATAAGCGAAGACTAAACCACAACAGATAGATATACTGATGAATGAATGTCAACTGGCCTATTGAGAAGAGAAAAAATATGGTTATTCCTGTGCTTACTGCTGCGCGCATTGCATCTCAAAATAGTCTATCTGTTTTTGTATATTATTCAACAAATTGTCAAATATAAAAAATCTCTATACATAAACTTCTAAGGTTTGATTATAATAGAATCAAAATCTAAATAAATTTATGATTTTTTTTTAATATTACATATTCAATCACTTATAACACCATTTCTTTTTCTCATTCATACAGGTGACAGAGTAAGGTACGTGCGTACGAGTATATTTATTTATTGTCATTATTATCTTCTTATAAGATGTATGACTCAAGTAAAAAACGTTTATTTATTCAAGGCCTTCTTTTCTTACTAGGCCACTATAGGAACATTTACACAAGTGTGTAGATTTTTACTATATATATATATATACATATATATATTTATATATAATGAGCGACATTTCATCATACGATAGCATATCGATGATCTTCTTTTTTTTTCTTTGTTTCTTTTGCTTCTCAAGACATGGCATTGTGTTGAGCAGTCGATGAGTGGCATCACTAATCTTTTGTATGTATAGAATAAGAACGCGAGAAAGTAAAAGGACAAACGATTTTTAAACCAAACGTACTATTCTCATCGTTTATTGGGTTTTTTTTTGTTAACCAAGCTATATTTATCATTGAATAATTGTACAACAAAAAAAAAAAAAAAAAAAAAACTTTGACATATACATAATTTTTTTATTGTTGTTATAAGAGGTCATCATATTTTTTTTTCTCTGTCTCTCTCTCTCTCTTTCTCTCTGTATTTCTTCTATATCATCAATGTTTTTTATTTTCAAAAGCTGGTTTAACTAAATTTCTACTTCATATAGACGTATGATTTGTGACCTTTTTTGTTTTTTCCTCCTATGAGAAAATTTATAATATTCAATTATTTATACTCACAGCACAAAGACCGATTTTTTTGCACTGTAGTTGTAATTGATGTTGTCGTTTTCGAGGGTTTTCGCTGCTGAGCAAGAGCTCCGCTAGCTTAAGTTGATAAGAAAACAACAAAAGAGTATATAGATGTGCGCGTTATGCGAACGTATATACGTGTGTGTGCGTCTGTACAAGATGCTATGTGCCCCGGATATGGAAATAACTCTAGCGTGGGTGGTAGTTTGTGTCGCAAGGAGAGGACAAACCTCAAGGAAAATAGATCGGTCTTTTTTTTTTCTTCTTCTTTTCTTGTACAGACAAGACCACAAAAAAAAAGAAAGCCATTCCGAATGAGTCGATATATCTTCTTTATAGGATATTAGTCGAGCGAACCAGAATGTTTCCTCCCTCTCTCTCTCTCTCTCTCTTTTATTCTTCTTCTACTGACGATCAGTCATAAATCGTAAGCTAGAACACAACAGTGATGTCGCTTAGTCCACAGAATCATCTAGAAGGAGAAAAGATCTATATACAAGAACGACGTAAACGACGACGACAACAACAACAACAATAACATAAGCAGATAATATGCCAGCGGTCTCAATCCATACAGAGAAATTCCTTTTCTTCCCACATACATATATATACAGACTAACAGGCAAAGTAGTACGAGAGAAAAGGATGGAAAATATTATATTGCTTCGCTATATATTGTCTCCACTGTTGTATCCTACATATCTATCATTCTTCTTTTTTTTCTAGCAATAAATTTACAGTACTATTGCTAGTATTAGTACACAAATAGAGAGAGATAGAAAAGAACATGACTGCCGAGTAGAATCTAACAAACACATAACCAAAAGAAAATTGTAGGCCAGAATTGTAACACTCTACCATTCTCTTTCTCTATTGGGTAAATGAATATTGTAGTTATGATGCAAAAATTGAAGAGTTCAAATACATATATATATATATATATCAATAATTATAAATATACATTTTCGAACAGGTGTACGATACAAATATGGCAGACATACGACTCTTATCTGATTAGTTTGTTCTCCTTCTACGTTTTCATTTTTTTCTTCATTGATCTACATGCTTTTTTCTTTTCTTCTCTCTCTCTCTCTCTATTTACCGGACAGCTCATAAAATCCAAAACATGAAAAAAAAAGTAAATGAAAGTAATCATCTATGCTATTTGTTTTTTTTTGCTCTGTTGTTACATTGAAAATGTCCTTGATCAATTGATCGACAATAACTATGGGATTATATTTTTTTGTAGTCGCAGTTACTTCTCTTTTTATTGTACGTGTTTGCGGGATGAGATGGTATTGATAAAAATGTTCGCTTTATTGACGCGTTAATTTCTCTATGATCAGTAACTTAGCATACGGAGAAAAACAAGAATGACAGATTCTCTGCAGGTGATGCTGTCTATAGACATTTCTCATGTTATTCCGCCTACGATGCATATCTCTCCAGTTTATATTATCATTACACTAATTGTGACTGCCTGTTGACTAAAAGACATTTTTTCCGATTATACATAAAACAAAAATAGATACTGTAAGTGATGTATTTATATTATCATGGTAAAAAATAAAAAAGTCCAACAGTAATTATTTGGCATACTTCTTTAATTGATTTTGTTGTTGAAAATAACTATAATTGAAATTTTAATTTTTTTTTCTATTCAATTATAATAGATATTGATTCTTTTCTAAAGTTTAATCTTCAATGTTTACGTTAGATCTTGTGTTATTATTTGATGTCATGCCAATCATTGGTATCGTGTGATTGTTTTATTTCTATTTCCTCAAACTATAAATAACTGTACTTTTCTTCTTGATTAGTGCTATAATAGTTATCACGCATACTTTTCAAGCTAATATTCAAAAACAAAGCGTGGAATTCGTACGGCTTAATGATAATAGATTATGTTGAAATCTTTTCATCAAAAGTAATCTATTATATTCTGGTGAGAGTCGACAGATAAATTAATTAGTGCTGATCGTATTTTGGCCACAAAACATGTCAGCAATTCTATAAAAAAAATTATCTCGAAAAACAAAATACTATATATTATCAAATAGTTTCCAGCAATAATCAACTAGATTTATATTCTAGGAAGAAATTATGTAATAAATTAAAATTGTTTTTATTCATTAAAATATGTCTATTGCTAATGTGAAATGATCCATATTATATCAATTAAATCAAACAATCAAATCTTACGGCTAATTTCCTTTTATAAACAATTTCTACCTTGAATATAAGATGATAGCAAGTACAGAACTGATAGAAAAATTTTCTTCTTTTTACTAAGAGAAAAGATAAAGTACATCTATGGTTCTATAATAATACTCGATGTATTGTATACAATAACTTATACATTTACCATCTAAGCAGCATATAATAAGTATCCTGAATATGGCTAAATTTTTTTTTTGTAATGTTGTTTATTCAAGCAGAGAAATAACAAATAATCTTAAATTAAGATACAAAATTGTATTCTCTACAAATTTCTATTAGATTTAGTTTATTACGATCGAACAAATAAATTCCATAGGCTACGATTATATAATTCAATGAATAGCATTAGTATTATTTTTGTATAAAGGAATATTAAGTTTTCTAACAAAGAAAAAATAATCCATTATTAGACAGCGCTCGAAATACTCTATTGATTATAATATAATACAATGTTGTTTAATATGTATCTTTATAATTAGACAGCAAGCGATAGTTTAAAAAAAGCGACACTTTTTCTTTCATAGGATTACTTTGGAAAGCTCGAATAGTGTAAAAGAAAAAGGAACTTTTTTTTTTTTATTAATAGACATTCGAATAGATGATTACTGCAACAAAATCGTAGAACGACAGAAACAAATTATTTGAGATTCATTGAATCACATAATGTAGCCTAGAGACATTATAATTACATTTAAGATATTTAACTTTCGAGGCAAAAGCAATATCAATCGAGTAAAAAATTGTAATAAATTTGAAGAATATTTTTTTCTCAGATTTTTATTCAAGAATATTATTACTCCTCTCTTATTTATAACAGTCAATTTGTAAGTAATTGAAGCAGAATATGACGTACAATGTATAACAATTAATGGGGCATAATAAATCAAACAAAATGTAGATATAATTTTCCAGTCATTTAAACTTATTCATATACCAAAAGATAGAGAATTTAATTTTTTTGAAAAAGATTATTTTACCTTTGCATGGCAATCCAAATATTTTATATATGGTGGATATTCCCACTGCGATGTATGGTTACTTGTGCTTTGCAGAAAGTATGGAGGATTTCGAAAGCAAAGGATTTTTTATCAAAAATGTCTGGTGAACCACAGTGCGACATGTTTTCGCTAAAATTCACCAAGAAGATCTCAAAATGAACGTCAAATTTTGTTTTTCTTTTATTTATTATGTTCTACATTATTACATGAAGCTATCGTTTAAACTTTGAAAGATAGACTATTTCATCGAGAATATTTTCGTAGTTTTTGAAACCTAGTGAATTTTCTCAGTTGCGATGTCATACTTTGTATTTAGTTACAAAGTAGGGGATATACGGTATACGTCAGTGTGTTGAAAAGTACTTTGTAAAAGTCAAATGCATGGTTTTTGTAGAGCTTGAAATTCTCTATCGATTGATATATAAACAAATAGTAAATAATTGAAAAATTGCATTTACAATTAGTCTGTTTCATTATGACCTACCCGTTAGCTTAGATTGTCCAATACAGAGATCGAACCGGTACTGATATGGATTTCAGACCAGCTGGTAATAGGTAGACCGGTCGCAAAAAATCTAGACTAGTATTGTATCTACCTCAATAGTCGAAACTTAAGCTAAAGAACATATAAATATAAAGCGGAAATATAATTAATCGATGAGATCCATCTGTATTCAGTAGACAGGCTTATATCTGTATTGTTCGCTGTGTATGAAGGTATTGATGTCGCTTGAGTTTCAATCTGTTGAAAACAATTTTTAGGCGGATTGTTTCATCATCTGCAACTTGGCTTTTGTGTCTCACAAAGGAGCATATTCAACTAATCAGTCGTTTTTTTAATGAAAGCTGGTAGATTCTAGGTTATCGATCATGCTGATTCAGAATATGACGATGAGAAATTCTCCTAGATCTTCATATGCTGATTTTCTAGCAACTCGATATATTCTATAATCTAACTAGATCAAAAACGAGTTCATCAAAAATTTTATTAGCCTGGAAAACTAACATATAAAACTCTAAGAGAACTTGTCATGGCCAATAACTTACAATTCATTAGCTTTTATTAAAAAAGCAATCGATGAGTTGAAAATATTCGCTCATAAGGCGTTGATATTACTCATGATTATTTAGTATGATAGTTGAACTTATCTTTCAGGTACTGCATTACTTAAAAAATCGAGCTTTCCTCTTGGATTATAAGGATCCATTGAGATTGTTCTAAGAAATTTTTTTTTCCTATCTAATTTCTTAGACTAGAAAATTCTAAGGCATTATTTCAGAGCAGTATATTTAAACGATAAAGTGTTTTATTCATTTTTGAACAGCAACGAATTATTGACAGAATCAACTGCATTGAGTCTACGATGCTGGTGCAACAATTATTAATCGAAAATAGATTCCGGCAAAGGTCTATTGCGTGACTCAATTTGTTACATAATTGTAGGAAGGTAAAAGGTTTTTTCTTCAACGTATCGGTGTGAAAATTTAATGGCACTATTCTTCATACATTAGTACCTTAACATGATTTACATTACATACCACCTAAGATCGATGTATGTATGTACATGGCATGTAAAAATCAAACGATGTTAGAATCATCAGTAAGAATATTTTCATCAAGAGAAACTTTATTTTCAATTTCTAGATATGAAAACAATATTATTTCAAACAAATTAACGGCAAGATTTTAGTTTGATTATGCCTTGGATTGTGTATGCATATCGCTCATGAACTATTCAGCACAATGATATAAGACCTTGATAGATTATACAAAGAAAACAAAAGAAGAAGAACGATAAGATAAGGATGCACGTTACTAGAAAACTCTTTGACATAGCCTAACAGTAAAAGTATTTGTACTAAAACTGTCGCATATCATTCGATGATCCCGATCAGAAATAATACTATTCGGTACAAGATCAAAGTCTGCATTTGACATACAAAATAGAGCGCTAACATAAATCGTGGAACAAAAAAAAGTCGTATATAATGCTAATTTGAGTTGCATCGTATATTAGCTTTTTTGTTATTTTCAATGTCAAAAAAATAAAATCGGTTGACTAAAGGTAAATCTTAAACTAATCGATACTTTCGTGACATAATTTCAATACAAAATGTATTTCCTTTCTTTTTTTTGTCTTAGAAACGGAAGAAAATGTAATTAATGTAGATGAAGTATTTTTCATTCATGGTTAAATATTGTGCATGCAAATGCATATGAATCAATATTTACTTTAGGACAGACACGTCAATTTTTCATGTAACGATGTTTGGCCTGGAAATTTACTAGTTCTCAACATAACAGAACCAATTGAAATAATAAAGTAACAAATACTGAAGTGTGTGAAATCCTTCTATGTTAATAAATCGAACATTTTGAATGCTAACGACAGTTATGTTAATAATTGATTGTATTCATTAAATGATTACAAAAAATAAACATCACTTCGTTATATTAATCATTTTTAATATTGGTTTTATTATATGAAAAGATTTTTGCTATGCTTATAGTTCAAAAAAATTTGTAGGAATTTCGAACGTTTAATATGAAAAAATCTTCATAATCCTTATGATTGAATACCGATAAGCCCTATTTAATGAAAATATAAAATTTATTGTTAATATAGTATTATTCTCTTGGAGAAATATTGCCCTGCATACTAAGCGAACATGTTTTAGTTGATTATGATTGATGAAAAAGAATTAGGATTAATCATCCATGACTTGTTTATTTTGGGATTTTTTCCGATATAAAATAGAGAAAGGTCAATGCTATTAATAAGTAATTAATACAAATAACGTCATCGTTTATAACGCTTTTTATATTTTTTAATTTTTTTCATCAAAATCTCAGATAATAATCAATCAATTATTTTTACGACGGATTCATTTTTTTTTCTTTTTGTTATTGAATATCATAATGAAACATTCTCAATAATACTACATCATAAAAGTATGTGCAAATATTCTTTTGAATTCTTCTGTATAGATTTATCTAAATAAATGACGATTATCTATATTCTTTTTCTATTCATAATATTATAGAAATGATGCGCATGCTATGTCATGCGTTGTCATTTTCTTGTTTTGTCATATCGTCATTTCATCTCATAGAACAATGCAGACACACGCAAAACAAAACAAAAAAAAAGAAAAGGAAAACAAAAGCAAGATACAACACGCACAAAGAAATTAATGTGAAAGACTGATGGTGCAATAGAACTGCACCTAATTTTTTTTGTGCTAATAGAACATACAAAAAAAAAACGAAAAGAATAATCGCTGTACATATAAAGAAATTGATCGTTGAGAGAGTGAGTCTTAGTTTCTACGACAAAGAAAACAAATTGATCAATATTGGAACAAAAAAAATATATATATATTTATAGAGAAATTCATATCATCACCGAGACGGATGTATTGAAGATGAAGATGTATTATGTAATGAATAATCTAATGGATTTGTTGTTGATAAATTTAGTAAATTTTCATTAGGTGATGTTAAAGAATGAACAATTGTTGTTGATAATTTTGTATCATTAATTATACCATTTGTATGATAATGATATAAATTTTTTTGATAATCATTTAATAATGTATTTGAATCATTTGTTATGATTGTTGAAGGTGATGATTTTGTTGTTGTTGATAAACGACGTGAATCAAGAATATTTTTTACAGTTGAATCACTAGTACTATTTGGATTTGTTTTACTGTTCATACTAAAAAAAAAAAAGAAATTTAGAAACAAAACAATGAAGTTTTTTTTATTTTCCATACCGATTCGATGTTAATTCTTTATCAACAAATGCTTGTTGTTGCATATAAGAACCATATTGTTGTAGAAGCATTTGTGTTGTCCATGTTGAATTAGGAATTAATGTTTGTTCATTTTCATCAAATTTTCCATTAGTTACTGTTAATAAATTAATTGTTGATGGTGTTCGTTGTAGATTTTCATTTGTTATTATTGTTGTTGAATCTTCATCTGATATATCAGAATAAGCTGGTGATGATGAAGTTGGGAGAGTTTGAATAGTTGAATTTAAATTAATTGGATCAAGTGATGATGGTAATGGTGGTGGTGGTGGTGTAGGAATTTTTACAGATTTATTATTATTATTATTATTAGTTTGATCAATTTTTGAATTTGTCCATGATGATGTAGAAGATATTGATGGTTCATCTTGCATATGTAATAGAAAATGATCAGTTGATTTTACTGTAGATTTAATTTCATCTTGTTCTATATTCGTTTCATTATTATTAAGAACACATCTAAATAAATATATATGATTTTATTGAAAATAGAAAAAATTAAAATATTCATTTCAAGAGATTGCTATGAGAAAGATGAGACCGAAGCGAGACTTGGACTTCAGTCGGAACCGAGACTAAATTCTTTTTGATCCCGATCGGGACAAAAAAAAGCCATTGATACAGCTCATTACTAGCTATTACAATTTTCATAGTAAAATTAATCTATTTTTTCGTAAACAATAGAATTATCGAGCACATAAACGTGTAGAATATGTGACGTATTAGTGAATTATAAAAAGTAAATGAGTCTCCAAGGGCGGAGGATATTAGAGGTCATGCAAAATGTCTGGAGCTTATTGACATTACTCGAAAAATCATATCGTAGTTTTTTGACAAAAAGTACGAAATCAGAACTGAAAATTATTTTTTTTTCTTTTGATCGAGATTAAAATGAATTGATCCTAATTGAAATCTGTTTTTACAAATTGAAAATACCGAAATAAATTATCGGTTAGGCTTTTTTTTAATGCGTGATAAGGGTTTTTTTTTGTTTTCTTCTTTCTATTAAGATAACAAACCTAGTTGGATTTGTTGATAAATGAATAGATGTTTGTTCATTATTGTTTAATGGTGATGATCGAACAAGATTTGATGATATTTGTGGACATGGCCATGTTAATGTTGTTTGACGTTGATGCTCAGGTGATGGTCGTCGTACATAATCAGCAACATTAGCAAGAATATGTGCAACATCTTCTTCATCACGTGTATTAGCTTGTTGTATAGATATTGCTGATATTGAATCAATTTTTTTATGTGCATTACTTAAATGATATTGTAAAGCAATATTTGATACAAATTGTTTATGACATTGTGATTCAGGACATGATATTAATTGTATATCATTATTTATTGATGAAAAAAATGCTGTATTTGTTCGATATGATGGTGAATTATTTGTTGCTAAGTCATCAAATGTATTTAATTGTATTCGTTTTGATTGTCGAGATTTAATATTATTACGTAGTTTACGATCATCACATCCTGATATCAATGTATTTGATGATAATTGTTGACATGATGATGATAATGATGATGATTGATAATTTGAAAATCGATTATTTCCACCGGCATTCGAACGTTTTGTACGACTAGTTTTACTACTATTACGAGCATCATAATCACTAGTCGGTGATTCACATGTTAATCTATTTAAAAATAATAAAAAGCTATTCTTTTTCGTCGTGTTTTTTTTTTCGTTTATTCTACCTCGGACACGCCCAATCTTGTTTAGTTGAATCTAATAATGTACCTACATAAGTTTTTCCTCGCCATGTTACATTCACAACCAGTACACCTTAATAAAAAAAAAATTTTGTAAAATTTTCAAATTCATTATCAGAACATTTTTTTTTCTTATTTTATTGACAAGGTCAATCCTTGAAAAAACAACCTATACTTTACATACAGGTGAGATAGGTGAAATTAATCTATTGCAAATAAAAGAAAGAAGAAGTTTTACTTATCATAAACAATTGATGCGTATCAATGTATATGATTAATTGATTTTGTATCTTACATATATATATATATATATATATATTTATATACAACTATTAGTTGAGCCGGAAAATAGAAATTTGCCGATGGGCATAGAGTATCTTGACGAGGAAAAAAGCTTCCATCCATCATCAAAAGACACGATGATAAGATTGCACACACACACGCACACACTTATTCATCGAGAAAAAATACGACATGTCTTGCGTTGTTCTGTGACAACATGCCATATGACAGAATGCGAGGAAACACTTGCATGCAAGAAAAAAAAAAAAAAGAAGAAAAAAGAAAAAACTTCATTCGTTCTCTTTCATCCTTGTCATCAATAAAGCACATATATATATATATATATATATATACATAAAAAGCAGTGGGAGCATCTGTTTAGGTTGATTATTTATGACCGATGTTACAGAGCACACATTCATATGTGTACGATTATGATTATTATTATTTTTATTATGACGATGAGATGATGATCTAGAAAAAAAAAAACTATTACGATTGCTTACCACTGTCAGTTTCATTCCAAACGATGCCTTCTAAAACAACGCTAGTACCCTAATACAAAAAAAAAAGAATATTATCACGGAAATAAGATTTAATAAAAGAAAAGACATACGGGCTCACAGGGACCAAGTTGATCAGGTTCGGTAGCCAAACCAATAGAGACTGTTTCAACACTGGCATCCACTTTAGTTGCTGATGGTTGCTTAAGAAAAAAAAAAAAAAAAAATAATAATAACCTTTCTTTTTCTTCTGTTTGAATTTTATCATAACAAGAGATGACATACGAAATTCTTGTTTTATTTTTTCAACTTACATTTAAATCATCTTGTTTAAATCGTTTTTTTGATGATATATCATCTATATTTGGATTTAAATCATTATTATTATTATCAATCGTTACAGAACGTTTTGTTGCTTGTTGTTTACTATTAAATGCAGGTGATGATGATCGACGTGCCGTTTGATTTGTAATAGGACGTTTTAAACGTTGATTATGTATTGTTGAACGAGAATTAGTATTATTATTATCGTCGTTAGCCATTGATGATGAAATTAAATTAAGATTGGTTTGTTGTTTAGTCGTTTGACGCTTTATTTTAAGTATAAGCGATGATGATGATGATGATGATAAATTATTATTAACATCATTTGAATTTGATTGTTGTTGTATTTTTGACGTTATTGTTGGACGTTGTTCAATTAGAAGATTCATCGCTTAATAAGCCACCTCATATTGTTATTATTTTATTTAGTAGGGATATTTATGTCTGAATAAAATAAGGTATTCCTATTGAAAGAAAGAACAATAACAAATGCACATATGAAAGAAAGAAAATAACGCACGTATTGACAATTAAGGACGGGTCCGGATTAGTAGAAGAAAGTCATATGCCTATTACTATTACTGCTACTGCTGCTGTTGACTGCTGCTGCTACGATTTATTCCCTTCCCTTCCCTTCCCTTCTCTTTATGTTTTCTTTTTTTTTTCCTTCTCGACGGGTCAGTCTATTTCACATTTGTGAAGAACAAAGAAAATATTAACATGACGAGAAAAAGAAAAAAAAAAGACCCTTTGTCGTTCTGCACATATATATATATTCTCTTTTAGGGTGTGCATTTGCTTTCGGAGAGTGATGATTACCGTATCGTTTTTTTTTTCTTTTTCGTCTCCAGAGAGAAATGAATGTGCCGATGCAGAAAAGATATTCTCTTCTCCTTCCTTTCTTTCTATCGTTCGTTCGTTCGGTCTCGTCCAAAGAAAGACGAGAAAGAGAAAAAAGAAAAGTGTAGGTTCTCACTCGCCTTCCTAATGCCTATCTTCTGCATCTTTATATGTTGTTGCAAGAGTTTTAGGCGGACACACGTTCTTTACTCGTTCGCTTTTCTTTTCTTCTCTTATGTTCTTTGCCAACATGCAAACAGATTCGTGGCTTACAAATGCTATTACTGTTGCTTTTCTTTGCTTTCTCATCAACTCATTTCCATTTTCACTATTATTCTTGTCGACAAGATATTTCAGATTATGTTGACAAATTTGTAGTTATACTAATAACTATGAGAAATCTATATTTGTATATATATATATACCTATAATCAGAATTGCACTTGAGTCGTTTTTCCTTTTTTGTCTCTCTCATTTAATATATATATTTTTTTCTTTTCAAGAGATTCTTGAAATGTAGTGAAAAAGAGAAGCCTTGTTTTATTTCAATTGACGTCTCGATTTTTTTTTTATTTCAATAGTTATATCAAGAAAGAAAGAAAGCAAGAAAGAAAGAAAGAAATCTAATACTATTTCCGATCTTGTCGTTGTCTCAATCTGTGTACAATGTAAATATGTCTATTAATCTTAATAGCGACGGTCTCATATGGCAATAATGATGTTTTTCAATCTTTACGTTTTTTTTTCTCTTTCTGTGTGTGTGTACATAAGAAAATAAACGAAGTGATATATTCTATTTATATAACCTTTTCTTTTCTAAACAATCTTATGAACTTGAAAAAAAATTTTTTTTTTTTTCTTTTTTGATTGTGTTCTTATAACTGAAATCATAATTATATTTTATGCACATATTTTGTTTAGTCAGAACATAAAAGAAGAAACAAAACATTGATTATCAACGAAATGAAAACGGAAATTTCATAATGACAGGAAACTGCAATGATGAATAGACATGCATCACCTCATCGACTAAAGAGAATAAATAATACAATTGACTTGACTTGCTTGATAGAATATATTAAAAGAAAAAAGAATTCTATCCACTTGAATTAACAATGATGACATCAGAAAAAATTTCCATGTTAAAAGAAAAAAATGAATTATTATTAATCTTTTCTTGTTCATTATCATTTATATAAATGACATAGAGATCAAGTGACAGAATTGAAATCGATACGCATTCTTTATTTTGTCATTATATAAATATTTCTTTTTTTTTTTCTGTTTTTCTTATTGTTTGTCTGATGATGATACATTAATAATAGTGGTAATAGTAAACAAAAGAAAGAGAGAAAAGAATTTACATGAGAGTTATATGTCTCTTTGGGAATATCGAACATTCGACTAGAATATATAAACTGAATGAAAGGATATATACAAAAAAAAACAATAAGAATAACAAATAAACACACACAAAAAAAAAAAAAGAAGGACCCATTTTTTTACTAGACATCAGAGCACCTTGTCATACATGTTACAATGAGACAAAAAAAATGAAAAGAGAAATAAATGAGTATCTGAACAAATATATGTATAAATACAAACTAATGCGATGATTTCGATAATGAAGAATAATTTGATGTATTTAAATAAACTTGTGTTGGAATTGAATGATATGATGAAGATGATTTATTAAATGATGCTAAACTAAATGGATTTGTTGAATTTTGTAACGAAGAAAAATAGTCTGATGAATTCGTTGATGTTGAATATAATATATCATTAGTAAAATGATATGGTATTAGTGTATCATTTGATGTTTGTTGTGCAATTGAATTTGATTTATTTTGTTCCATATTCATTATTATTTTTGAATTTGATAAATCAATAGGTATTGATGTTTGATTTTCAATATTATTTGATAATAATGGACTTGATGATGTTGTACTTGTACCACTTGTTATTGGACTAATACTTCGACTTGAATAATTATCACCTATTTCATCATCACCATTAACATTTAAATTTTTTATAAGATTTTTTTCTTCATTAATTTCATCTTCATCATGATTATTATTTGATGATGATGATGATGATGATGATGATGATGATGATGATGATGATGAT